>CAJPVJ010003660.1:0-10671 GCA_905397405.1 Oppiella nova | reverse complement strand
TTAGTGAGGAAATATTAAAATTAATTTTTTATTAATTTATATTAATAAATTATAATAAATTATATTAATAAACTAATTTAAATAATTTAAATAATTTAAGAAATTTATTAATATTAATTTAAAGGTTAAATATATTTAAATAAATGTTTTATATACTTATACTTTTTATTGCTTATTACTGTATTGCTTAATACTTTTTATTGTCTGGTGTTTATATTTAAAAATATGACATAATATTGAATGTCAATGATGTTTTGTAAATAATCACGAAATTTTATTATCCCTGATTATTACCGGTAATAAACGTTCAATTAACAAATAAACTATTATGTAATGTATCATATTACATTATTATACGATATTTAAATTAATTTAAATATCAGTAATACATTCGTAATTTATATATTGCATTCAATTTAAATAACTTATCATAGAATAAAAGTTAACTATAATTTTAAATTAACCTTGAACATGAATGGACATTTAATATAAATATTTGATTTATTCCAAAGAGGTTACTAAATTTAAACACATCATTATTTACGATAATTTTAAGTTCATAGGAAATTCATTTTACAATTTAAATTTTTCTATTAAATATTCATAAAAATATTTTATTTAAATTTTATTGACTATGAATTGTGAGAACATTTACTTTTTATAATATCATTTTAAATTCAAATTCACAGATAAGATATTTTATTTGTCATACTTTGATTCAAATATTTATAAATATTTATTTATTTATGAATATCTGGTAAAAGGTTTTTCAAATAAATCCAGAATTGTTGCCGAAAGTGTTGACTCAACCAAAAATAAATGACAGAATGAAACAAATTGCTTATGAAATACAAATTTAAGGCAATATGGTGGCCATTAGAAACTTCACATGGCTCATTTGCATTAACACCTCGAACCACATAAGAAGCTAGTGAATAATAACATAGATTTGTTGTTAAAAATACTAATATAATTAAACAAAGTTTGCGTGTTAGTTTAACTTTCTTGTCCTTGTTTGATTCATTTTTCCAAAACTTTAAAATTGTGAACCCCATAAAATAAACGATAATGCAGCATGGTATAACAAACTGTAATAATAACATGTAAAGCATTGATAATTTATATATTGTCCAAAATGTTGGACTACTATAATTGATATAACGTATGCAAACATACGTCATATCATTCAAATCGTAGTAATAAATGTCCAAATTGATAAGGCCTGGTAGGTTTAATACTGTACTAGAAATCCAAATAATGCAAACCCATGTTTTGGTTGAGAATTTACTCAGCGGGTTGTTAAATACCCTGATCAATGAATAATACATGTCACATGATAATATCATTATAGTAAAACTGGTCACATAAGCAGTGGTCAGTATAATATATTTGCCAATTCCTCGTAATAAAAACATATAAACCAGGTTGTTTTGTAGGGTGGGTATGATTATTAGAAATAGTGATATAAATCCCAACACCAATAATATACTAGCAATGGCCACGTTTAGCATTAATAGTTTTGGACGCTTTATAAATGGTCTATCTTGTTTATTATTATATTTGATTACGTTAATTATCAATATATTCATAAATGTTGAAATTATTTGCAGTATAATACAAATATAAAATATAACACGGTCATAAAAATTCAAATGCACGATAAATTTGGTTAAATCCGCCATAATATTATAGTAAATATGCAACTATATATATTCATAAATGTTGAAATTATTTGCAGTATAATACAAATATAAAATATAACATGGTCATAAAAATTCAAATGCACGATAAATTTGGTTAAATCCGCCATAATATTATAGTAAATATGCAACTATACTGATAAGTTATCAGTGATAACAAATATACTGTACCTTATATACCCTGTAACATAAGGAAACATTTTACAAATTAATTTTATAAATTTTATTAACATAAAAATACATTTAAATACAATTAAATCATAAAATATAAATTTTATTTTGGAATTTATAATTCCATTGACATTTATTTAATAATTATTAATATATAATACCAATACATGTGTATTTTCAAAGTAATCAAGATGAATGTTAAAATAAAGTTTTAATTATTCTTTTTAAAACTTTGCAAATATCTGCGTAACTGTTGCCGAAACTGTTTACTCAACCAGAAGTATATGAGTGAATAAAACGCGTTACAAATAATTGAATATTGAAGCAATGAGTGGTGTCTGGAGTGATAAATACATGGCTCAGTTAAGTCGGAAAAGTAATAAATTTGCATGAGCAATGTAAAAAAGAATACATTCGATGCAATAAACAAGATTAGTTGCAGTATTAGTCTTGGGATCCATTTATTCATTTTGGGATTTTGTTTATTATTTTTCCAGTATTTTACAATTGCCAAGGTAGCGATAAAAATGGAAATTAACGTGGGTATTATAAAATCAATCATCATTAAATATATAAGAACATACTTTGTATAATCAATATAATGCATGTTCAATTCATATATGTGCCGCTCGCATACAAACTGTAGTTGGTAAAAATCGTAATAAAGGTCGTAAATTAACAATTCAGGTAGATTTAAAACTAAACTTGATAACCATACTACTGTTAACATGTTCCTTGATGATATATTATCCAACGGGTTGTTGAACACTAATATTATTGAATAATATAAGTCCAATAGTAATATCATTAGCGAATAGCTTATAACACATAAAATCGTAAAAATAAAATGAAAGGATATTCTCATAATTATAATATAAGCTTGGTCAGCCTGTAGAAACAGTTGAATGATTGGCAATATAAAAATATACCGCAATAAAAGTACCATTTGCATCGACGTGTTAGCAATTGATATATTAATCATTAATAGTTTTGCACTGGTTTTAATTGGAATTCCAACTTGGTAATTATATCTAATAACATTAACTGTCAAAATGTTCATTATTGTTGAGACTGTTTGTAGGACTACAGTTATATATAATAAATATAAATCTGTATCGTTTAGCATGATTGTATTTTTATATAACTCGACCATTATGTTATATTATGATAGTCTCATACATTTAATATAAAATTATTTGTATTTATATCACAAAGTATGTTTATTACATAAACTAAGAAATAGTTTGTTAATTTATTTAATTTACATTCAAGGATTAAGATATACAAAAAAAATACAATTAACGTCAGATTTTTAATTTATTTAAATTGTATTTAAATATCTTACAATAAATATTTTTATGTTATATTAAACAGTCAACTATAATTTAAAATTAACTTAAATTAATTATTATTTCAATTTGATTTATGATAAGGAATTTTAAATTACAATTGTTTTGCATAAATTATTTATCATAAACCTTGATTATTAATGAACTATCAATTAGAAAATAAAATCTTTAAATCAAAAACTTTTTTCAAGTATTTTAAATCATATTAAAAATTATTACCGGTATTTAAGTTTTAATATAAATGATTACTTAATCTAAAAATAATATTATTTGTAATCTAATATTTTATAATTATTCATTTAGAAGTTGTTTTTAAGTTAGATATACAGTAAAATAAATATTTATTTTAAATATTCGTAAAATTTAAATGAATAATAATTATGAGAATTTCAATTTCTTTATTAAACTAATTTAAATTCTAAATTAGAATTTACAAAAATAGAAACTTTGTTTAATTTATTTCAAATGTTTGTATTATAAATATCAGGCAAAAGGCTTCGCAAATATAGCCAAAATTGTTGTCGAAAGTGTTGACTCAACCAGAAATATATGACTGAATAAAACAAATTGCTAATCATGGATAGGTGTTTTGAATTGGTACTAACAGCACATGGCTTATTTGCATCTATAGTTATATACTTTCCGTATGCGACTAAATAAAAGCATATATTCGTTGTCAAAAACACCAGTATAATTAAACAAATTTTGCGCGTTACTTTAACCTTTTTGTGTTTGTTTAATTCAATTTTCCAAAACTTAATAATAGTCAATGACATAAAAAATACAATAATACAGATTGGCAAAATAAATATAGATAGTATCAAGTAAAGTATGCTTAACTTGTATATATACAAAAATATCGGACTGGCGTTAGTTACATAACGCATACAAACAACAGACACATTATCCAGGTCGTAATAATAAATGTCAAAATTACAAAGGCAGGGTAAATTTAATATTATGCTCGATATCCATATAATATGAATCCACTTTTTTGTGGAGTAGTTATCCAAAGGATTATTAAAAACCTTTATCAATGAATAATACAAATCACATGATAACAGTGTAATTGTGAAACTGGTCACATAAACTGTGGTTAGAATAATATATTTGGCAATTGATCGCAATATCCACATATAAAACGGGTCATTTTGTAGGGCCGGAATAATTATTAAAAATGGTAATACAAAACCTAGAACCAATATAATACTACCAATTGCCACGTTTAACATTAATAGCTTTGGGCGCTTGGAAAAAGGTTGACCCTGGTTATCACTATATTTAATAACATTAATGATCAATATATTCATAAATGTTGAGACAATTTGCAATATAACACAAATGTAAAAAATAAATCTCTCATAGGAATTCATATGCACCACATATTTATATAAATCTGCCATTGATTGTGAACATATAGATAGCAAATACACAAAAGATAACATATTCTAAACTCGACGCTCTTAAATAACCTACAAATAAGGGAAAATTTAAATTAATTAAAATGTATAAATTATGTAAGGAATATATTTATATTTATCTAAAAGTTGAATATATTATATTTAGTTACAGGTTTTACAATAGCTTTTAATATTTCACATTTTAAGTGTCAGATGTTTGTTTATTTTTAAAATATGATCCGCACTGTCCGATAAAAAGTGATTTTTTCAAAAGAGTAAGGGCGCGGATTATCTGGGAAAAATAATTTCATTTAAAATGATTACAATTTATAATAATTTTAAGTTAGCAAATGAAATTTTGCTCCATTTAAACAACTTTATAAATAAAATACCCATTAATATTAAGCAAAACTACATATAATTTAAGTAAATACTTGAAACATTGTTAATATTAGCACAAACTAACTAAATAAATTTTGAATAAAATTATTTAGACATTTAAATCCTTTTGTTTTATCTAAATTTTTATATAATATTTCATCCCATATTAATATTCATTTGTTGTCATATTTTTTTATAAATCAAATATTAATAAAAATTAAAAATTTCTTTTTATTTTAAATAAATTAATTTAGGTTTGTAGCTTTTAAATTACTTTTAAAATTACAATTAGACATACAATTAAAAAAATGTTGCAAAAATTGGTGCCCAAAAATTAATACAATTTTGGATTACCGATGGTTCAAATCCATTATTACCTCGGTACTTATTCACAAATAATCTGCCTAATCTACTTGGATCTGTATTTAACTCCATATAATTAACACTAACATCACCGACCATTAATGGTGTGTAGGGTGACCACTGGTTATTATTAATTGTGGGAACAGTACTAAAATAATTAGAAAATAAAATTATAAAAATAATAATTGTCTTAAAAATATTATCAGGCTACAAATAAGTACCCAGTTTTAGCAAAAGTAGTCCATATATCCATCATAATAGCACTCAAATATCTATCATCACTATTGTACCCTGATTGAAAATACGGAAACCCAAACACCAGTGGTATCTCATCCCAGTGCGTGGGGCCGTTACACCACACACTCCCATAACAGGGGGACTGGCTGTTAGCGTACGACAGATAATATTGGTGCACAGTTACGTTAAAATTTGAATACTTGGCCAAATAGTACCCGAATAATACCACTCCACAGGTCAACCCGTAATCCCCAATCGCGTGCATACCAGCCCCCCGTAGTCGACTCGTATCCCTCGCGTTATATACCGGTGCAAAGGTTTGTGTGTATTCTTGAGCGGCAATACTATTAAATGTCTTATTTGTCAGAATATTCTGTATATTATTAAACACTTGTTGTCTCTCAACGTATACGAAGGGGACGGACGGGTTATACCTCCCAAACAGCGCGTACACTATGTCGATGACCATACCCAGGAACGCCCCCTCAATAGTCTGGTGGCCCAACAGCACCCGTAAGTCTTGGCGAAAGTTTCCCGTTTGTAGTAATTGATTGGGATTTTTGGGTATAATTTCATTACCAAAGCACAGATAAAATGGGAAAAAGGCGGTCAGGGCTTGTGGGGCGGCATCCGGTGTGTTGACGTTCCACAGGATACCGGCGCTCTGGCCTATGATTAACTCAGCAACCGATTTGTTTTGCAGGCATTGGATGTAGTCGTGGGTTGGGTCGCAGTTCATGAATGAGGCAAACCTATGGGCAACACGTGTGGCGTAGGAACGGGATCTCATTTGCACGTTGGAAAGGCATGATGCTAATTAGTAAAGTAAAATAATAAATTATTATTAAATATTAAAAATATATTTTTTAAAATTAATTCTTATAAAGATAATTTGGTTTAATATTAGACTAGATAAGTATAACGTTCAGGTATGCCAATTACATTAGATTATCACAATTGGATATGTTTAAGGTACTAATAAATATAAGTTTACAGTCCTACAAAATAAAAAATTATATTTTTAATATAACAGTTAAATAAGAAATTAATTATCATAAATATCTTAAATGAATCTATTGTATCTATTTAGATAAAAATACATTTAATCATCGTTTGTTTGATAATATAGTTATATATTTTACTTACTTAAATTGTTTAGAAATTAAATCATTGTCCATATTTCCAAAAAATATACACAAATAAATTTAAAATGTTTTTTAAACTTATATGACTTAATTTAGTTTTAAACATTGAGTGTATAAAAATAGCTATATAGTTGTAAAAAAAACTCAAATCTACTTATATTTTGTAAAACCTAAATTAATTATATTAATATTTAAAATAAAAATAATACAATAACAAGTACCTGACTCCAATATAGCTTTACTGAAGTATCCATTGGAAACATTAGATAATATATGAGCGCTTATGGACTCACTGCCACCACTTTGACCAAAAACTGTCAGATCATTGGGATTACCACCAAATATATGAATATATTTCTTAACCCACTCCATGGCCAGCACCTGATCCCAGAGCCCCACATTTCCGGATACATCCTGTCTATCAGTACAGAGAAACCCAAACACTCCTAACCTGTAATTAATCGTAACGACAATCACGTCGTGAGCGGCCAGTTGGGGGCTCTCGTAGTCATTAGAGGACAGGTATGTGAGAAACCCTCCGTGAATGTAGAGCATCACTGGTAGGTTGGCTGAGGTGGACAGTGTCGGGGTCCATATGTTAAGGTATAGACAATCCTCATTGGGGTTCAATATAGTGGGCACTTGAGGGCATTTACTCGCAAATTGGGTCCCATTTATGACCCGGTGTTGTGTGTAGTCGATGGGTAGGGTTCTTCTAAATCTGAGAGCACCTACAGGTGGAGTAGCGTATGGTATAGCCTGGATAATAAAATTATATTAATTTAGAAATTATCTTGTTAAATCAAATACCTTAAATACGAATAGTGGACGTGATGTCTGGCTATTTGTGATACTTTCAGTTGAGGTTTGATTCACACAACCAATGATTACAGTGTTTTGTATTTGAACACTAATTGAACAATCACCTTGCTACAAAATTATAAACATTAAGAATATTAAATAAATTTTTAAATAATTAATAATCATACCTGTCTTGGAGTTTTTGGTTTATTTAAAGTTATTTTGTTAGGTTTTCTAACTGATGTAAATAAAATATCAATTATTTTTTTAAAACATTTGAAACATACCCGGAAGTTTTCTAGATAAATTGGCACATTTAATGATTATTATTATACAAAAACAAGCAAAAATAAATCTCATTTTATGTTAAACATAGAAATTTATTGAGTTTGCATATTTGAAATTATGAAAATAATCATCACACGTATATAGTTCACTGTAATGATATTTAAAAATTAATTATGATTTTTTTATTAAAAATTTACTTTAAATATCATGTACATTATAATAAATGTGTCAACAAGTGTTTTAAAATTAAATAAAATTTATAAATAAATCATTTA
This sequence comes from Oppiella nova, assembly GCA_905397405.1. Taxonomy (NCBI): domain Eukaryota; kingdom Metazoa; phylum Arthropoda; class Arachnida; order Sarcoptiformes; family Oppiidae; genus Oppiella; species Oppiella nova. The sequence goes on along the minus strand of CAJPVJ010003660.1, from coordinate 2,561 downwards.
TATTTTATTATATCATCGTAAATATACAATGTACTTAAATATGTACAGTAACTATGTAATATATACCATATAGTTAATTTTAATTTTAAAACATTTAATAATTTATACTAGACACCTATTTTGTGATATTAATTTTGTTTTATAATTGGTTTAAATACAAGAGGTATATATAATTTTAAAAACTTTATAAAGATTTAACTTTTCCTATGTTTTGTTTCAAAATAATTCAAGCATTTTACTTAAAATTAATGTGAAATAATAAGTTTATTATGAATAACTTTAAATTGAGTTTTGCATGAATTAATATAATGCTATTATATATTTATAAATACTTTCACAATTCATTCCACGCGAAAGGATTATAATTGTAATCATTAGCCACTTCAATAATCTCGTATCAATGATATAAAGTTAATATTAAACCTTATTGTTTACAAACTGTACATTATAATATTCGGCAAAAATATATTATTACTTTTACTCATTAATATATTAACTGGCTACAATCAGGAGCTTATCTTTTAAACACTTAAATTACTATTCTTTTGGTATTTTTGATATTTTAAAATTTTGCTGCTTTTAACTTATACAGAATTCTGTAAAATACTAAATAATGCAATTAAAATTTGCAAATTATATCTTTTTAATAATTTAAAGATATTTATTTAAAGTTTAAGGTTTCAATATTTATTTGTAGTATCAGTGAAAATGACATAAAAAATAAAGATATTTAATTTAATACAATTAAATTGTTTTCTTTCAAATATATAACAATTAATTTTTATTTGGGAATACATTTATATCCATCAGTGGTGTCCTCCTTATAGGTGGCCAGACAGGCACAGACCCCACTGACACAGTGTCGGTGCGCATCGCCATTGTGTACGCACTGGTCATCGGTCTTACAGGAGGCGAAGGCACACATTTTGGTGGAGGCGTCCCAGTAGTAGTCCGGCCGACAGTAGCACCTCTTGTCCATACAGACCAGGTTATACAGGTTATAGCACTGACCGCTACAGTCCGGGTACACCCAGTCGTCCTTATTTGGCTCGCATTGGGTCATACATACCACACATATGCCAAACACCAACGTAATAATTGCCACGTTTTTGGTAAACATTTTTGAGACAATTAAGTTAAATATAATAGTTATTTGAAAATAAAAAGTGTTTTTATGTCGAGTTTATATGAGATATTTTGTGGGAAATTATGAATATGTTTACTGATAATAGGTTTAATATAATGATTATATTATGAAATAAAGTATATCATACTTAATATTGAATTATTTATTTCAAATAATAATATTTTCATTTACCCTGATGCTACTTGAAGATATAATATCTAAAGTATTTTAACGACCACTTGTACTAGATATCCGGTATTATAATCAATATTTCTGAAACACTTGGGATTGTCATAATTGTGATCACTGATAACTATGACCCTGTTACTGTACTAAACAATTTTAAACACAAAACAAATAAAGGATTAATTTTATTAAATTGTCATTTATTTTATATAAAACATTGAGCATTGGTTCCCAAAACCACAGACAACCCGCACCACTATTGGCAATATCATTGAGTTTGTGGTCAGTATGAACTGATAGCCACCAATCAATTCAGTTTACTTGTTATTATTACTGATTAAACTTTAATTCATAACATTTATTTCATTGAAATAACATTTTTATTATTAAATTAATTGATTCAAATTATAGACAATTCATTTATTAGTTACTATGGCAGTGAATATAATATAATTTCTATTACCGATAAAAACAATTTCATGTCTAAAAATATTTATAAAATTAGAAGCAATGAACAAATTATCGTAAATTGTTAATAACTCAAGGATTGAAACATATTTACTATTAAGACTAAGACTGTGTACTATTTTTGCGACAAAACATTCCTATACTGTAATAAAAATCAAAACTATACACCAATTGACTAACACTTATGTCTGGCAATAGTCGGCCAACCAATCCATGTCCGGAACCAATAGTTTGGTGTGTTTTTGGAGCAAATCATACCAAAGAGTGGTATTATTGTCGCTGCCTTTCAGAAAGGATTGCCAATACTTTGAGTCCAACTCCGGACGGTTGTCTTCATCGAGTTCTTCGACAACACCAATGGTATGACAATCGGCGTACTTATTGGGAACTATACAGTCGTCGGTGAAACTGTCGCCGATATACAGACACATGGGATCTGCTTTCGAGCACTTCTTAGTCACCAATTCTTTCAATGCCCGCCAATTGCCCTCCGAATAGATTTGTCCGCATTTGAGGTCATCGACGGCAACCTCACCGCCGATGTTATCATCGGAATCGACGGCTAGGAAGGGGCGGTCACTCGTGAAGAATGTGGGCTTTCGAGCGAATGTCAGCACATAATCAAAGCAACTGATCCACTGGTGATAATCACCGAACGTATAGTTCATCAAATGTTTCATGTAATCCACGTTAGAACTCGTGACCAAAACCACGTGTTTTCCCGATTGCCTCCACGTCTTCAGCAGTTGTTTCACGCGATCCGATGTCTTCATGAGATATC
>CAJPVJ010003659.1:0-10674 GCA_905397405.1 Oppiella nova | reverse complement strand
TTCATCGGTCCACTCAATTCTTTGACATATCTTTTTCATATGTAAATCCATTGCAATATAATAGTTTTAAATGTTAATTGATGTTTACTTAACTAAACTTAGTGAACTCAAGTTAAACTACAAATACCGTGAATATACGGTAAATAAGAATTATAAAATATACCATTATTATTATGTAATATGAAAAATCAATAATTCAAATAGACCTAATCATAATAAATCAAAATAATTACTTTTAGGTAGAAGTATGTGACAAAAAATGATATATTATTTATTATGAAAAGCAAAGAAATATATTATGTCATGAATCTCCTATTGTCTTATAATTTCTATGGTTTTAATCTTAGATCCACTCTTATGTTTGGCTTTTACTGTAATTTCATATATTTTCTTAGCCTTCATTTGAATGCATATTTTAAATGACTTTATAAATTATTTTATGTGACCCTAAGGTTAACGATAAATAAAATAGACTAATTATAATAAATCAAAATAAATACATTTAGATAGAAGTATGCGACAACAAATGATATATTATTTATTATGATAAAAACAAATGAAGTTATTTTAAGAAATTTAAATTCACATTTATTTACGTAATATAGTGCACTTAATGATTTTAATTATTACAAACGATTAGAAGTACAAACAATATATACGTATACTATACAGAGTATTTATAAAAATAATGCTAACATTACATAAACTTTTCCCCATAAAGAATTACTTGAACCAATTTTAATGTAAAAGCAATAGTTACTACCAATAACTAGAATAATATGTTAATTTAATTAATACAGCTTAACTTTTAATTAATTTATGAATAATTAAAAATTACCTCAAAATAAACTTTTTGAGTTATTAGAAATAGTTTCCAGCAATAATATCCCACACGTTTTGATGAACAGATTTCCAGTAATTTCATAAACTTTTAAAAATAATAAAACACTATTTTGTAGTATTTAATATTTTATTTAAAACATAAACTCTTATAAATACTTACCTTAATATTTAAATTAGATGAATACAAATAACGTTTACATTTATAATGTAGATTAGTTATTAATTTGAATGTTTTATTTGACTCCTTATGAACAATAATGGCTGAGATATGAATGCAAAGGCAATACATAATCAAAAGCTGGTAAATAAAAAGTGTGAAACAAAACATAAATATCTGAAATTCTCCGAAAAGTATGTGAATAGTGAAAGGGGCCAACGCTGCCAACAGACACATCCACTGAATGGCCATCCATTTGGACCAAAACTTATTACTTATATCAATATCAGAGTAGGTCTTAAATATCTTAGAAAATATTTTCAACAACCTTTTCTCCAAAAATTTATGTCTTCTATATAATATTGATTGTGACTGACCAAGGTAATGATTCTGTAATTCAAGCTTTAACTTAAATCTATAAGAAATTAGACAAAAGTAGTATATATTCCAAATGAAACAGGGTATGCCATATAACGCCGCTAGTCCAAACATAATACTCCAGCGTAAGCCATATACTAATAACTCGAATGTGGTACAACTCATAGCCAATGTTAAGAGTACCATAAGGAATGTGCAAGGTGGTACTAGTTTTTCAAAGATTATATCACTTATTGTGAAAAATAATTTTGATTTTTTGTCTAGAAATCTATTATTCAAGACATTCTCTGTTTTGAGGGGAAATTCATTATTCAAATAATAGCCAAAATGCAAACATTGAACACAAGTTGTAGTTCCCAGTGCAATCATCACCAGTGAATTCCATAAGAATTTATATTTCCAATTGAATGCCATATCCCCTAACATTAGACTTAAGTGTCGGTCATTCATGACAAGTGACACTAAATCTCTTGCAAATACTGTCATATAAACAAAAGTAATAATTTTTGGATTATAAATGAATTTACGTTTAGTTGAGCCGTCATTATAGAGAGATATTCCTATTTTATACAAATACTGACCGACAAAATCAATGCATTTGTCGGTCCATTGAATTCTCAATACAATTTGTGTGTCTTTTCTCTCCATTTTCACAAATCTGATGTTTTCAAAAATATTTTTCAAATGCATTATCTACAGGTACTCAATATCTTAAACGATCATTTATTATATTTATGCCAAAGTATTATCGATTTTGAGTCTAATGTTTTATTATAGCAATTATTCAAAAATAAATGGTATTTCAGTAAAACTAATATTTTAAATAAATTATAAAATAATGACATAAATAACATTGATAAGGTATATTTATATTATACATTTTTTAAATGTGCAATTTTAATACACTATTATATTAATGACATATAAAGATAAACCATATAATTAGTTCCCATATAAAATAAATTGCACCAATTTTACTGTAAATGCTGTTATCAATGAAATAAGCTAGAAATAACAATTATGTATTATATATTATTCACAAACAAAAAGGAAATACCTGATAAAAAACTTGTTGATTAATTAAAAATAGTTTCCAACAATAATACCCGACACGTTTCGATGAACATGTTTCAAGTAATATCATTATCTAGATAAATATTTAAATAAATTAATTAGTTATATAATTTAACATTTACTTTACGTATTCATTTAATATTAAATATTAAAACTATTTGACAGAATAAGTTAGACAACAGAGGTTTTATTCTTTAGTACATATATAGTATATAAGTTATCTATAAAGGCCTTATATATTATATACCTTAATTCTATGTAAAGAATTTGAATTTTTAAATTTTTTATAATAAAAGTTATTTATTAAATCAAACGTCTTATTGGATTCTTTATGTAAGAGAATTGCAGAGATATTAATAAAAATGCAATACATAACCAGTAGTGGGATAATAAACACCATAAATATAAGCATAAATATTTGAAATTCACCAAAAAACACCTGGGTGATAAAGGGTGCCGACACACATAATAAACATGACCACTGTATGGCTAACCATATTGACCAAAATCTATTACTTTCATTGATATCAGAGTAAATATGAAATGTTTTTGAAATACATTTTACTTTTACTAATGTTTATGCAATTAATTTGTTGGACAATATAATTATTAAATTGAAGCAATAGTTTAAATCTATAGGCAGTTAAACAAAAAAAGCAAATATGCCAAATAAAACAGGGAATCCCATACAGTGTCACTAAACAAAACAAAATGCTCCAGGGTATACCATACATTATTGAATCGAGTAAAGAATAGCTCATAGATAAGGTTAGAAATGATAATAAAAAGCAGCATGGTGGTACAATTCGCTCAAATAAAGTAATTAATAATCTAAAAAATAATTTTGTTTTATTACTTATTAAGTGATGACCTGGTGCTTTATTAAATTCAATAGGATGTTTATTGTTTAAGTAAAATGCAAAATGTAATGCCTGTACGGCACTGGTAGTTATCATCGCTATAATAGTCATTGAATTCCATATGAACTTCAATTTCCAATTGTGTGACACATCGCCTAATAATAGACTCAATTGTCTGTCATTTGACAAAAGAGATACCAATTCTCGTGATATAAACACCGCATAAATAATTACAATAAGAATTGGATTATAAATAAGTGTACGTTTATGTGAGCCATTAGTATGCAGTGATAATCCAATTCTGTGCAAATGCTGACCAATAAATTCAATGCAACTTTCGGTCCATTTTATACGATTTAGTATTTTATTCATATTTGAACTGATTTTAAATTTCAATTTTCCTTTATGAAAGTTACTTTAAATATGATATTAACCGATATATAAATAAGATTAAATCTAAAGACACACAAACTCATTTGAGTGCAATACTGTATTATTTTTATTTTGAAAACGTTTGTATTTTGAATGTAATTCACTTTAGTTCATAATGCATTTTTCAATTAATATTAAAGCTAATTTGCATTAAAATTCATTATGAACTATTATTATAATTATTATTCAACTATTATTACAATAATTATTACATTGGAAATTATTACAGTGGAAATTTTTACAATAATTATAACAATAATATATTGTATTACAAATTAAATGAATTATTTTCAAATGTACTGAAGAAACTGATATTTTTTATTGTCTATGAACTATCATAATATTATGGTCTATCATGGACTCTGTCATATGAACAAAATAAAGTACATATGTATGCTTAGTATTGTTTCCATAATTAATATTTCAAAATCATCATATAATATTTGAACATTAATTTCTAAATTTCAAACAACCTTATTGAATTACGTTAATATCCTTTGATACCGTTTGAAAATTTTAAATATAATATTTTATAATACGAAATTAGGACTCATAATATAAAAATTAATATAAACATTTTAAAAGCATTTTTAAACATTTAAAACTAAATAACTTCAATAATATAACTTAATTAGCATAACTAACAGTAATTATTATTTTATTAAATCACTTCCGTAAAGTGTTATTTGAATCAATTTTAAAGTAAATGCCGTTAATATCGTCAATAGCTGTAATAAAATAATTTCAATTAAAAACAAGTTCAATGTATAAGTTGTTCAAAATCAAGATAATAATGCGACAATAAAATATTGACCTCATAAAAGACTTTCTCATTGATTATAAATAGATTCAAACAGTAATAACCCACACGTTTTGATGAACTTATTTCCAATAATGTCATCAACTTTAGAAATAAATAATCAAATTTAATCGAGATTATAAATTGTAGCCTATTTAAAAATTATAATTACCGGTAACTAAATAATTAAATAATTATAATTTATAGGTTTATCCGATACTTACCTTGACATTCAAATACAAAAGAACTGAATATTTATTGCATTTCAGATAAAATGTATTCAATGAGTGAAACGTTTTATTAGATTCCTTATGAACAAGAATCGCGAATATATTTATGAATATGCAATACATAACCAGAAGTATGAATATGAATGACGTTAATAAAAGCATAAGTCCATGAATTTCTCCAAAAAATAAATTTGTGGCGAAAGGTGCGGTCGCTCCTAAAATTAATAACCATTGCAATGCCAACCATTTTGACCAAAATTTATTACTCAAATGAATTTCGGAGTTAATTTTGAACATTTTTCTTTTAATTTTCATAAACTTTTGTTTTAACATTTGTTTGTTAGAAACCGTTGGATTGAGCATGGTTAGTTTATGATTTTCCAGTTTTATCATTAACCTAAATTTATATGAAGTTAAACAAAAGTAGCAAATATGCCAAATGAAACTTTGTGGACCATAGGTGCAAGTAATTTCAAATAAAATGCTCCAGGGAATTCCATAAAATAATATTTCATACAATGTATAGCTTAACGATAGGGTTAATAGTGATAATGTAAAGCAGCAAGCTGGGAATATTTTCACTGTTATTATATCCAATGTCGCAAACAATAATTCAGACTTTTTTCCCAAATTCTTATTTTTCATTTCAATTATTGGTTTTAATGGGAATTCATTATTCAAATAATAAGCCAAATGTAGGTTCTGAACGGAAACTGTAGTAACCATGGCCATACTAGTTACTAAATTCCATATGAACTTCAATTTCCAATTGTGTGACACATCGCCTAATAATAGACTCAATTGTCTGTCATTTAAGACAAGAGATACCAATTGTTGTGATATAAAGATCATACAAATAATTGTAATAAGAATTGGATTATAAATGAATTTACGTCTATTTGAGCCATTATTATACAGAGATACACCAAATTTATATATATGCTGATCCATAAAACTAATACATTTATCAGTCCATTCAATTCTGTTACATATATTTTTCATATTTGAATCCATGGTGATTGTGGTAGATTTGAAAGTTAATTTAACCTAAAACTTTTTATTTATTATTTAAACTCAATTTAAACTACAGTAATATAGATATAAATACGAAATTTAAATAGTTTATTATTATTATGCAATATGAAAAATCAATATTTAAATAATAAATCAAATTAATTGCTATTAGATAGAAGTATGTGAGACTTCAAATGATATTATTGTTTATTGTTTAAAAAAACATTTCTAGAAATTCAAAAAAAAACAATAATTATTCATTTATTGATTATTCAAAATGTTTTAAATTTGTGTTTAAACTTAATTCTTCTATTATTTATATAACTCATACAGAAATACAGAATACTTTTATTATCACAAACATTATAATGAACATTTTAGTTTTCAATAAAATAACCATATTTCAAAAATAGTTTACCCTGTTTGACGCCCTATAGTGCGCGCACTATCTGAGAAAAAAAGTGATTTTTTCAGGAAAAATAGAGGGGCGCACTATACGCAGGGTGCGCATTATCTGAGAAAATTACAGTATATAATTTTTTAAATTATCAATTATAATTTTAAATTAAGTGCAAATCAATTACAAATCAAAGCCTTCAAAATCTTAAAAACTAAATTAATTCAATCACTAATAACATAAACACAGTTACACTTATCATTAATAATATTATATTGGTAGAAATATTAGTTCACTACAACAAATAAATGTAATTTAACTTCACATCAAAAGTATTTTATAATTAAACTCTTAATTTAAACTATTAAACAAAAGTGCTTTTCAGTTGACTAATATAAATGTGGAAAATATCACTAAATCAATATTGTATGAAATTTAAAATTTTTTTAATTTCCTTATCTTATCTACACCTTGTGTTAAGCTTATTCCTAGATATCTCAGATGATTAGTTGTCCTAAAATCACTTAAATTCCATTCATATATGTCTGGGTATATATTTATGTTATAATATGGGCGCACTATACGTAGGGTGCGCACTATCTGAGTAAGAAACATACATTTTTGTAAAAAATGAAAGCGCACTATACGGTGGGGGCGCACTATAGGGCGTCAAACAGGGTACTTTAAATGGATTAGCGTTTAAACACCCCTTTGACGGAAGCCTTAGCAATAAAATTCTTATAAATTCTTTGCTCCAATGAGTCGAAAGTAGGTGTTTGTGTGACTGCAGTGATATGAGCAAGGGCAAACTTGAAACACAAATCCTCCAGTTCAGTCACTTTTTTGTGAATGGCCGCCGAATATATTAGGGCCACGTTCTCAATGGTAATGCCTTTCCTCAAAAGTCGGACACATTTTATCTTAAGGTCAGTCTCGCAGTACTTTTCGGCCAAATCTAATAACTCGATCCCAGACTCCGGTTCCACATATACCTCACCCGTGTATAGGTATCGCAGGAATGCCTCGTAAACCACATACGAGTATTCGTTCATCTATTCAATGATAGAAATGTTTGTTTTGTTTTACTAGTTATTTCAAATCTGACCTCCAGTTCCTTTTCAGCACCCTTGTCCATGTCAGCAAAAATAGTCCGCAAGTGTTCGCATCTCATTATAAGATAGTCTTCGTGTACATGAATAGGCTTTCTCTCCACTATGAACTTAAATGTGCTTGTTAACCTATCGTTAAAGCACTTGCACAAACTATGGAGCACCGGGCTATCCGGGTGTTCACTCATTACGATTGGATAGTCGGTCACTCGAGGTGTTGCAAACATAGCAAACATATGATGCAAAGAGTCAACTTTGACCTCTATGAACAATTAAGCTAAATTATGGAAATTATATTGATATTATTATAAATTAAATTAGTCATGCTTAACCTGTAGGGTTAACAAGGTCTCCATAGGGGCTCTGACACTGACCCCACACATAATGCTTTCCTTTTACGGTGACTGCCGTTGATATACGCGTGTAATGAATGGACGCGATGTCTATAAATCGGCCCAATTTAGCATCTAGTTTATTTGGAGTGGTTTGTGCGGTTACATTCCCAGTGCCCAATTCACCATTACTATTATTTCCAATTGCGTATAAATGTCCCTCGTCAGTTAGGACAAGGGTATGGGCATAGCCGCAGACCACCTTGCTAACTGTCATCTCATCAAAGTAGGCCATTTGATTGGGGAGCGGTTGGTTAGCCTGTGTATTTGCCAGACCTAACTGGCCACAAGAATTGTTACCCCTATAATATAATACAAGCCTATTTATACAGTGACTACTTGCTGGACACTAATTCATACCAATTAAATAATTGTCCTGTATTAGTTAAGGTAACTGAAAAATTAAATCCACAGATAATTGTCGTCATGTGACGGGTATCAAGACTGCCGCCTACTTTATAGGGTGTCGACTGGTTATTGACGGTTCCGTTTCCTATTTCACCCGAACTGTTGAGACCCCAGGCGTAGACGTGTCCGCCATCTGTAAGGGCCAGGCTATGGTTGCCACCACACGCTATGTCCACAATCTTTTCATTTGTTAAATTAAAATTTAATAGCAATGGTATGGCCGAGGCTGTAGTATCACCCGTTCCCAACTGTCGTACATTAAAGTTTAAATTAGTAAGCCATAATTTAGGCTACGTATTATAAATAAATTCACCTGGTACGATTCATTTTCTCCCCAAACATAGACTTCACCGTTCGATGTGAGGGCGCAGACATGCTTAGCGCCTGTACTTATCTTTTTGACTCCTTTTTTGCTCAACATATCTATTTTGTTCATTTGATTGACATTAGCAGTGGTGGTGTGGAAGACCTCATCATCTTTAGTAATGACAATGATATCGGTTCCGGTGTTTCCATAGATCACAAACGAGTGGATTTTTGCCACAAACTCCTCATCCATAAGACTAAAGACAACCCATTTGTCGGTCGACCCTATCTTGAGACGGGTGTCCAACGACAGCAAGTCTTCACCACTTCTATCATTTGCAGACATTTTAATGACTAATTTGATAAGTTATAAAATAAATTAAAACTAGTGTTTATAAATTGTTAAATCATAATACAAATTAGTAACATGTATTTTACTTACAAAAATAAATCACATAAATTCTAAATAATTATGATAACCGTTAGCGTTTGTATTTCAGTTAGATATTACATTAATTAATAAAGTCTTTGTCTTATATGCATTGTATTTGATTATAATTCTTTGCAATAAATTGAAATTACAGTCCAAAGTCTGAATATTTGAGATAATCAGGAACACCTATTTTCTTATTTATTGATAACTTTATACTGGATATCAAAATTGTTTGTGATACTCTTTTATTATACTTTATATCTTACAAAATATTATTACAATTATAATAAAATATTACTGTAGTTAGGTATCATGTATACATATAAATATTTAATAAAAGTATATTATGTAATACAAAAATAAGTTATTAAAATGATCAAAACTTGGTCACATAATCGGCATCATTATGTTGAACACACATCTTATCTCTATTAGCCTTATAAAGAGTCCTCTGTTTCTGAATCCTGTATTTATAACGAACACAATCAGCACAACATATGGTCAGCAAAATGGCTATAAGGGAGCCGAACACTGACAGCAATATAATCTTCCATTCCGTCCAAAATGGGCCGCAATTGTCGGCCGACTCTAAGTAATCCCTACAATAACTACTAATAAACAAATTGGCGACACCTGTCCCCACATTCAGATCATACGGAAAACTTCGCACATATTTAGCATCCAGACCTTTGGTATCACAGTAATCGGGGGCAGACATTACGGTGGATATAAGACATGACTTCCACTGCCATAGGGCGCAGCACTCGGTCTTTTTGGGGGACAGACTGTTGTAGAGATACCGGCCCTCTGTGTCCATTTGCATGACCCGGGAGTCAAATGTTTTTGTACACAAATTGAGTTCAGCGGATATATTCTGTAGACATGTTTGCGACAAATGTTTGCCAACCTCTCGGAAATCGTACGGCAATTCTGGACCAGAATTCTCGGTCAGAATCCAATGAAATTGTGCCAAAACTAGAAATAATAGCTTTACAATCATAATAAATATGTGGTTTTGTCAAAATATAAACACATTTAGTTTGTATCTACTAATATCCATATAATTATTACACATTTCTATTGTAAGCAAATTACTCATAAGGAGTGTATGTTTTTTATAATCAAAATTTATCGATAAATTCCATAGAAATAGGAAATAATTGATAAAAATAGCACTAATTTATAGTTCGCTAATATAATATATTTTTTCAATGCTATTCATAGACTTTATAAAAAAATATAATAACAGAGACAAAATACAAATCAATATATTTCATACAATTTAGTAAATACCTGTTTGTGAGAGTATATGTGAATCACTTTAGTTACCTATTGTTTATACATATTACTGAAAATACAATACATTTACACCGCAAATGACATATTTATTTCATCATTTCAAGGATAGCATACAATTCAATCAATTTTAATAAAACAGTTTATTTATCTGTTTTTACGTCTACTGTTTTTATATTTTAATATAACTATACATTTATTATGTGATTAATAAAATAATTATGTGATTTAATTTCACAAGTTAGTTATTATGAAACTAAAAATATTAAATAATTACGGTAGTATAATAGCATACAAATTGGTTTTTATTATTAACATAAATTCTAAGATTATAATAATATACTTATAATTAAATAAATTAATTGATATTTAATTTAGCATTCAAAAATTCATAGAAAAAAGAAAATTCATTAGTTTTCAGTTTATTCACTGTTAGCTCAAAATCATTGTAATCGATGACAACTTGTCTATCAATAGACCACTCGTTATATTCGGTCAACACTTCTCTACATTCGGGTCTTTGACTCCAATTAGGGGTTGACATCA
>CAJPVJ010003657.1:0-10675 GCA_905397405.1 Oppiella nova | reverse complement strand
GTGACCGATATGTTTGGGGCCGATGACCAAGATATTGAACAAAGTTTAATACATTTATACGTGGATAACACAAGTATATTTCTTAATTACCTTTTACACTATTTTGTAATTGCATTAATTGATGTACTTTAGTAACCGATAATATTAACAAAAGTAACTGGGGTAGTTTGAATTAAACTTATACGTTATCACATATTAATTAAAACTACTTCTAAAAGTATCAATGAGAAACTAACATGTAACAATATTTTTTTGTTTATTTAAATATTACCTTTTTAAAATTATTTTATACTAACTAATTAATCATATATTTAATATTATAGATTTTTTCATCAGCACATTTTTATCGAAATACCTAATCGTCGGTTTTAACAAGTTTATCGAAAAACTGGGCAATAATTTGAACAAAACAAATCTTAATCAACTAACTAATCCGATTCAAGTGAACGAGGTCATATACGGCAATCTAGCCAACTTGCTTAGTAGTTTCGACAGCACCGGAGCCCCGTTGCTAATTATAATTGCTCATGTTTTGTCTATGATATTATCAAGCTCATTACTTGTATCGGACAAATCAAGTAACTCTATTGAAAGGATATTCATAGCCGGGGTGAGACCTACCGAATATTTTTTGGCACACATGACAGTCACTATTTTGGCGGGTCTTGTACAAACACTATTGAGCATGGTCATTATATTTGTGCTGTTCAGCGTAAATCAACGTGGTAGTTTAATCGAAGTTTTCATCTTGATACTATTACAAAATATATCGGGAATTTCAATGGGCCTAATGTTGTCCTTGTTATTCGCCGATATGACTACAGTAGCCGTAAGTGAACTTGATGATTGTTTTATATTATTACAGCATAATGTAAATATTTAAATAGCTTAATTTTCTTTCCAAAATTTAACAAAATTTATAATTCTAATTAATTAATCACTTTACCAATATTATATTAATAATATAATAAAATTATTGAGCCCTTTAAATAATTATGTTACCTACTTTATAAAATCATAAAATATTCAACATTATACATTTAAGTTAATTGCCATAAAATAATGTAATTAATTTTATAATATAATTTTAGATTTTTATAATGGGATTAATAATTCCATTAATTATGATATCGGGTGCCATATGGCCATTACAAGCGATGCCATATTATTTTCAACTAATAACAAAAATAGCCCCGGTAACCGAGCCTGTTCATTCAATACGATATATTATGTACCGGGGCTGGGACTACACGAGACCCGCAGTGTATGGTGGATATATTGTGTGCATTACATATATAGTTATTTCTAATTTAATTAATCATGTGCTATTTCGAAATATATTGAATTCAAATTTTACAATTAAAGTGTGGAATAATTAAAAAATTGTTATATAATAGCATAGTAAAAGTGTGCCAAATTATATACACCAGATTATATTGTATTAAACTACTTAAAATAATGTTAAAATAATTTACAATTAAACACTTTATACATGTATTGCAGTAGTGACATAGCTTCATAAAATAATTGTTACCCTCCAAATAAAAAATAATTAAAGCATTTAATTGATAAGTAATAAAAATAAAATAAATTGTTGTTTCAGAAAAATATAAATATTGTTTTTAAAATTATATTTCTTATATTATTCAAAACATAATTTTATGCATAAATTTTTATTGACATATTTATTGTAATTTAAAATCAATATAATAATGATTTCATTATATCATTATCACAAATCGTAAAAATATTAATGACCAAGGTGTATGTATATAAATAGAAGAAACTAAAAATTTAATTATAGGAGATTTATTATATTTTATCAAGTATATAATATATTAATTTATTTACATGCAAGATTAACTCGCTATGATTTTATAAAATTTTATAAATTTATAATTATAATTTATAAATGCAATTTTTATAAACCTCTTTCTAGCACCTTGGTGCTACCATGAATCACTAATTACTTATAAAAATCAATACACTTATTCTGTTTATTTCGATCTAAATATAAGTTTCAAGCATAAAATTATTTTGTAATGAGTAATGTCATATGGATTGAAATTCTTAATGCAAACAAATAATATGTTAAATAAAAACTACTCAATTAATCCATTCAATTGATATGTAAATATGATTTAAATATGAGGCAAAATTCACGCAAATCTAAAGTTCAAAACATTTCCACAAAAGACTGCAATCATAATGTCATTAATAATATCCTGAAGTCTGACGAGAATTCTGTGACAGAATTACGGAATCTATTTAATGCCAAAAATATTGACAGCAAAATGCTTAAGAATAACAGAATATTCTTATCGCTCGTATACTTTAACCAACTGTTGGGCACTACATTTGGGGGTTGGCATCAAAACACACCTAACCCTGATGCAAGTGATAATAAATCTCAGGTTAAATACTCCAAACGCAAACGATACACCCTGATAATGTATGAATTACTTATAATGGCTATAAGTGCATTCATGTTGAATAGGACCTCGGTGCTATTGCAGGAAAGTATGTTATATATACAGTCCCGGAGCATAGTTAGCAAGGGGTTACTCGGGTTAGCCGGGTTTTCTATGGGGTTTACATTCTTTGCCCTTAAGAGTATACTTCTAATAAATGGCCGACAATTGATTGATGCTATTAGCAGATTGTTTGATAGCGACAGTAATGATACAAAAATTCATTATAAATCTATCATATCCTTGGCCATTTATATGAGTTTTGTATTGGGATTGTCTATTGCTTTAATTGATGGGTCACAAGATAAATGGAAGGATCAAGGTGTAAGTAATTGTACATTATTTAAGCTTACATATAATATTTACAAGGTTACTGTTAAGTTATTATAAATTTTAAATATTTTTCATTATTATTTAAATTTTAAAAAATAATTAATGTCCAACAGTGGAAATCATTTGAATTTATGGCATCGGTGTCCATGAAGTTCATAAGCGGGTTCATTGTCTCGGTTAACATGAGTTGCATAACAGTCCTATTCATGATTATATCGGACTTATATGTCGTGAAAATCCGCAAACAAACACAACATATGAAGCAAATAGGCGCTGAAAATGTGGGGCATATATGCCATGCGGTGGTCAACATCCGAGACTCAATCATAGGCATGTCATCCCTCATCACATATGCCCTGTTTGTGAAGATCTTTTACACCGTCATATACACCTCCACCTTGATATTCAGTTTCGCTCAGAATTTAAACCAGGATCCATTTAATCCCTTTATCACCATAAGCCTCGGTTTACAGATTCTGACTATACTGTCCAATCTGTTCATAACCTGCCAGTGCTCTCAGCGTATTGTCAACGCCGCTGACGAGCTATGTCTGGCCACGGAGTCCAGGATTGACGATATCGGTGCTCATGGTATCCAGACTACCAGTGCTGCCGATAAACAGAAGTTTGATTTAATTTTATTGATAGCCCGCAAACGGTTGGTCTTTAAAGCCGCCGATATTTTCCGCATAAATATTGAAATGTTTTTCACTATTTTGCACATTTCGTGCACTTATGCTATAATTCTCATACAAACCGATTAATTATTAAACTAATTTACATTGACGTCATCCGCAAACTACGTGCACAAAGCTTATACCATAAATTTACTTTTATTTTACAAAACTAAACGTTAAAATATGTGCTTTTATTAAAACAATTTATTTCAGGGACATTTATTGATGTTATGATCTTAATTCATTTGTAATTATTTATTGAATGATCCAGGAAATTATAATGTATTATTTCTAACAAAATAAAACACGAGATTTTCTTATGTAAAAGTATTCAAACTGTTTACATATTTTTGGGATTGATTTTCGGGATCGGATCGGATTTGGACTACAAAAACACGATAAAATCTCGGCCCTAATGTAAACATTAATAAATTTATATAATATTACTGCATACTGTTTATCTCAATATTATTTAGTTTATCTCAATTTAACACCACAATATAATAATATAGTAAAAGTGTGCAAAACAAATTAAACCAGATTATATTTTACTAACCTACTTAAAATAATGTTTAACTAACTTATAATTAAACATTTTGTACATGTATTTTAATTCATAAAATAATTGTTACCCTCCAAATAAATAACAATTCTAGCATTTACTTTATAAGTAGTACAAATAAATTAAATTGTTGTTTTAGAAAAAAAATATAAATATTGTTTTTAAAATTATATTTCTAGTATTATATCAAAATATAATTTTAAGAGCAAATTTTTTGACATATTTATTGTAATTCAAAATCAATATTATAATGGCTTCTTCATATAATATCATTATTACGAATAGTAAAAATATTAATGACCATGGTATATATATATATATATATATATATAAAAGAAACTCAAAACTTAATTGTAAGAGATTTATTATATTTTATCAAGTATATAAAATATTAATTTATTTACATATAAAATAAACTCGCTATGATTTGATAGCATTTCAATTTGTAAATACAATTTTTATAAATAACTTTCTAACACCTTGGTGATACCACTAATCACTAATTACTTATAGAAATCAATATATAGATATAACCTCTATATATATATTCTGTACTGAATAATACGATTTTAATATAAGTTCCGACAATAAAAATTATTTTTAAATATAATAATAGATTGCAATTCTTAATGCAAACAAAACATAAGTTAAATAAAAGTTTCTCTATTATTTCATTCAAAGTATATTTTATGTAAATATGAATGCCAGAGACTCGAACTGACTCATCTCAGAATAGACTTACATTACTTATAATTAATAGGCTAATGCATTAATGGACTGGACAATGGTATGTGACTTAAGTTTAAAAAACATTTTATTAAAGCAAACCATATTTTGAATACAAATTAAACACAAATTAAGAAAATATTACAAAAATGGACACAATTTTTTATAAACAAGTGATAAGAATATCAAACGGATTACCGGATCAATTGACACCGATTTTAGTAATCAATAAAGATTTGGACCAAAAAAAGACTGAAGTGGGGATTAAACGCAAACATCCGATTAATTGGAAAAATAATAAACGAAAGTTTCTTAAAAATTCAGTAAAATTAATATATTTATAAATTAAAAATAATTATCTAATTAACACTAAATTTATTTATTTAACCAGCACAATGAATATGTCGATTGCAATGGAAATACAAAAAATGCCAAACCATTTATTTATGTGGGCAATTGTTGTGTTAAAAATTGTTATGCAAATTATTCCCGAGAACTACAAGAAATTGCTTATAATAGGTTATTTTATAATTTTAAATTTATCATGTATATATTTAATTTATAAATTTCTATCTTGCTACTTTAGGTATTGTGCTTTAAGTACATGGGAGTTTCAAAGTGAATTTCTATCAAAATGCATGGAAAGGGTAGAAAATAAATCCAATAAAAACGGTAAAAATATTTGTATATATTATTTCGATGATAAGGGTAAAAAATTTAATGTTTGTCAACATTTTTTACTAAATTTATATCAATTTAGTAAAACTAGATTTAAAACAATTCGTAATAAAATTATAACCAGTATTAAAATTGTTGAAAGTAGGGGTGGTTTTCAAGGTAAAAAAATTGATAATAATGTTTGGTTAGAATTAAATAAATTTTTGAAATTACTTCCAACAAAATCTTCTCATTATATGTCAAATACTAGTAAATTATTTTTCTGTAATCCAGAACTTAATATAACAAAATTATTTAGTTTATTTAGAAATTATTATTTTGAGACAAATAATGTTAATCTTAATATTAGTTTATGGAGTTTTAAAAAACATTTTAAAACATACTTTAATATAGGCTTTAAATCATTACAAATTGATTGCTGTAATTATTGTAGCATTTATAGCAAAATCCCTGATAATTTAATTAATTATGAAAATCATATTCTAGAAGTCGTTGAGTTTAATTTACTTAAACAAAATTTTATTAAATGTAAAAATAACTTATGTATTTCATTTGATTACTGCTCTAATAAGCCTTTCCCTAAACTTAATTGTAATGAATTTTTTTACAAAAAATCATTATTTTTATATTTATTCAATATTTATATCCATAACACAGAAAATAATTTTATATACCATTCACTTGAGGGTCAGTACACTAAAGGTGCCAACTCAGTGGCTACCTATTTGTATAATATGTTTGAAATTATAAAAAATAATTTAGATATAAATTTTTATGATAAAATAATATTTATATCTGATAATTGTTTTTCACAAAACAAAAACTGGGTTTTAATTAAATTTACTCTGTTTATATCTATTGTATTTAATATAAATATTGTACATATCTATCCAATTGTTGGGCACACCTATAGTATATGTGACACTCATTTTGGTATAATTGGTAACAAACTTAAAAATCACCCAATAATACAAACACATAAAGACTATTTGAATATTATAAATACTTGTGGAAAATTTAAATTAGTTAATACTGAAGTTTTAAATTTTGAGTTATTATTAGATAAATATTTTCATAATATAAAAGGTATTAATTAAAAAAATATTCGGAGGATAGATTATAATCCATACGGAGGCGTAAGATTTTCTTATAATTATGATCAAGGTTTCATTGTAGATAATTTAATTAATTGTTTTATAAGTATTTATATGATTAAAAATTGTATTTCTGATATTCAAATAGCAAGCAAATCTCAAATTAATTTTAGTAAAATTAGAGATGTTAAAAGTCTATTAAAGTATTTAGATGATGATAATAAAAATATCATTTTAAATTATTTAAAAGACTTTCAAACTTAATTTGTGAACAATTTAAACTATAATTCTTTTATTATATAATAATAAAATATGTCAAAAATGTTTAAAAATAAAATATTTTACATTATTTCACTATAATAGTAAATTATACTAATATTTATTAGAGCCTTAATACAATTAATTATAAGTAATGTAAGTCTATTCAGAGATGAGTCAGTTCGAGTCTCTGGCATTCATATTATTCAAATATGAGACAGAATTCACGCAAATCTAAAGTTCAAAACATTTCCACAAAAGACTTCAATCATAATGTCATTAATAATATCCTGAAGTCTAACGACAATTCTGTGACAGAAATACAGAATCTATTTAACGCCAAAACTATTGACAACAAAATGCTTAAGAATAACAGAATATTCTTATCGCTCGTATACTTTAACCAACTGTTGGGCACTACATTTGGGGGTTGGCATCAAAACACTCCTAGCCCCGATGCTATTGATTATGAATCCCAGGTTAAGTACTCAAAACGCAAACGATACACCCTGCTTATGTATGAATTACTTGTACTGGTTATAAGTTCATACACCTTGAAAAGGACCTCGGTACTATTGATGGAACGTATGTTATATATACAATCCCGGAGCATAGTTAGCCAGGGGTTACTTGGGTTAGCCGGGTTTTCTATGGTGTTTACATTCTTTGTCCTTAAGTTTATACTTCTTATTAATGGCCAACAATTGATTAGTGCTGTTAGCAGACTGTTTGATAGCAAAAGTAATGATTCAAAAATTCATTATAAACTTATGATATCCTTGGTCATTTATATGAGCTTCTTATTGGGATTGTCGATTGCGTTAATTGATTGGTCACACGATAAATGGAAGGATCAAGGTGTAAGTAGTTATTCATTATTTGCATAATATTATGTACAAGCTTACTCGGTAGATAATTTATGTCTATAATATATGTAAATAAACATATCATATATTATGAGATGAATTATACAATTAATATAAACATTTTTTACTATTTTTTAATCATTACACTATCGAGCCGTCGGTAAACATTAATACAGTATAATTAATTCATGTCTTGTCAATGCATACAAAATACACACACTTTTGTGAATTTTAAACAGGAATGTACGAGTATTTAAAAATTATTTAATATAATTAATTACTTACAGTGGACATCACTTGCATACATGGGATCGGTATTCCTGAACTTTATGATCGGGTTCATGAGTAATGTCACCATGAGTTGCATAACAGTCCTATTCATGATTATATCGGACTTATATGTCGTGAAAATCCGCGACCAGACCCATCATATGAAACAAATGGACGCTAAAAATGTGGGGCATATATGCCATGCGGTGGTCGACCTCCGGGACTCGATCCATGAGATATCATCAGTCATTACGTACGCCCTGTTTGTAAAGATCTGTTACATCGGAATATACACCTCGACACTGATATTCAGTTTTGCTCAGAATTTAAGCCAGGATCAATTTAATCCCATTATCACCATAAGCCTCGGTTTACAGCTTCTGACTATACTGTCCGATCTGTTCATAACCTGCCAGTGCTCTCAACGTATTGTCAACGCCGCTGACGAGCTATGTCTGGCCACGGAGTCCAGGGTTGCCGGTACCGGTGCTCATGACAACAAGACTACCAGTGCTGCCGATAAACAGAAGTTAGATTTGGTTTTATTTATAGCCCGCAAACGGTTGGTCTTTAAAGCCGCCGATATTTTCCGCATAAATACTGAAATGTTTTTCACTGTTTTGAACATTTCGTGCACTTATGCTATAATTCTCATACAAACCGATTAATTATTAAACTTATTTACATTGGCGTCACCCGTAAACTCTGTACAAAACAGCTTTGTAAAATAAATTGACTATTATTTCACCAAACAAACCATAAAATATATTTTGTTTTATTTAATAAAATTATTTCAATTTATTTCAGGGAAATTAATAAAAGCTATGATTTTATTTTAGTAATTTCAGTACTTATTGAATGATCCAGTATATTAATATTATAGTGTATTAATGTTAACAAAAACACAAAATAGTCCTGACCCTAATGTAAACATCAATAAATTTATATAATTTTACTACATTTACAATTTTTCTAGCTGTTCAAGTTTATTTAATATAATTTATTTTTTTGTATTATTTCTTATTAATGGTATTAAGATTTCATATATTTTAAGTACATTATGGAAAATATTTTTATTATTTCAAATTAAAATCAATAAAATATAAATTAATGCTTTTCTTATTATACGAATAATAAAACATGTATGATCAGGGTATTTTGAAACAATAAATGAACACAATATATTTATGTTAATATTTTAATAACAAATTTAATATATTTTTAATTTTACAATATATTTATTCATAAACAATATAATTAAAATTTTATTCAGTAATTAATGTAAATTAAAATTGATTTCACGCTACCTTGGCACCGAAATACATCACTAATTACATCTAAAAAATCAATAAATCTTATAATGAATAATGCTAAATTAATATAAGTTTTAGAAATAGAAATTATTATTAAACATAGTCATATGAGCTCAATATTATATGTAAACAAATATAAGTTTAATATTAAATATTCGGTAATTTTCTCAGGATATATGTAAATATTATTCAATTATGAGACAAAACTCACGCAAAACACAACTTAAAAGCATTTCCAACAGAGACTGTAATCTTAATGTCATTAATAATATCCTGAAGTCTAACGACAATTCTGTGACAGAAATCCGGAATCTTTTTAACGCCAAAACTATTGACAACAAAATGGTTAAGAATAACAGAATATTCTTATGTATCGTATACTTCAATCAACTGTTGGGCACTACATTCGGGGGTTGGCATCAAACAGTCATGAACCCTGATGCTATTTGTAATGAACGCCAGCTTAAATACTCAAGACTCAAACGGTACAGCCTACTTATGTATGAATTACTTATATTCATCGTAAGCGCGTATTTAATGATGAAGACCTCGATACTTTTGGAGGAACGTATGTTTAACATTAGGTCCCGTAGCATTATTAGCCAGGGACTGTTAGGTGTGGCGGGGGCATCCATGGTGACACAGTTTTTTGCCATTAAGATTATATTTGTGATGAATGGCCGACAATTGATTGACGCAATTATAAAGCTGTTTGATAGTGACAGTAATGATACCAAGATTCATTATAAACGTGTTTTGTCCTTGGTTATTTATTTAAGTTCGTTAGAGGGACTCTCGATCGGGTTAATGGATTCTTCGCAGAATAAATGGAAGGACCAAGGTGTAAATATTTTCATACTAATTGATATAATCAAGCATGAATTAAATGAATACATATTGTAAAATGCGATTTATTATTTATATTTATGATTCGTATTCATTTTAAAACTGAACACATTAACAAGGACAAATTTTGATCAAGTTTACATTAGTCAGTATTGATAGTAATATTAAAACCAGTGACCAGGGTTGGCATCANGAATTATTATTTATATTTATGATTCGTATTCATTTTAAAACTGAACACATTAACAAGGACAAATTTTGATCAAGTTTACATTAGTCAGTATTGATAGTAATATTAAAACCAGTGACCAGGGTTGGCATCAGTGCCAATCGTATATGTATATAATATTAAAATACTTTAATTAATTAGATATTTATCACACATAAAATAATTATCATTTATTACTTATGAAACAGTGGACATCACTGGCATACACGGGATCGGTATCCATGAACTTTATAATCGGGTTCGTGAGCTCAGTCAACATGAGTTGCATAACAGTCCTATTCATGATTATATCGGACTTATATGTCGCCAAAATCCGCGAACACACCCATCATATGAAACAAATGGGCGCCGA
>CAJPVJ010003656.1:0-10676 GCA_905397405.1 Oppiella nova | reverse complement strand
GAGCGAAGCCTACATTTATCATTCAAACGCTATTAGCAATGTTTTTGACTAAAACTAAACATCCGATTCAATGGTGAACCCAATTGTG
This sequence comes from Oppiella nova, assembly GCA_905397405.1. Lineage (NCBI taxonomy): Eukaryota > Metazoa > Arthropoda > Arachnida > Sarcoptiformes > Oppiidae > Oppiella > Oppiella nova. The sequence goes on along the minus strand of CAJPVJ010003656.1, from coordinate 10,588 downwards.
CGCTGACTTCACATTAAAATCGGTTCATTAAACACACGACTCCCTGACTATAGTAACAACTTATTTGTGGGTCCGAGTGGACGGACACCACACATACACACCGCTGGGTTCACGAACCTATGCACAGGGAGTCTAAGTATGCGTTTTGATTCAATTGTGTAGTTAACTCTCATATGATAAGCACCGGGAGTGAGAGCATGAATGTTAGGCTACCAGCGCTGGGCGCATGTGATTCCTATGCGATTCTTGGAGTAAATTCTGTGGATTCTGTTGTGTATGCTGTTAGAGAGCGAGAGCACTGGCAGTGCACAAGCGATGCCTTTCCACTGTCTATTCATTTTCTCAATGCGTTTGTTATATACAATCTTTTACTCAAATATATTCTCTACACTCCGTGTGTGTTATCCAATAGTTTTTATAACACAAACAGTTTGAGTGTCTTTTCAAATTCATTTATGCCTCCAATGCTGACGAACATTATTCGCGTGTATTTAGCCTCTCAGTCAGTCCTCCCCATCAATGAATTGTTTGGTAGTCTGTGCTGTCGATCGTTAAACAAGTTTTTGTTGTTTTGTATTGAAAATCAGTGAAAAAACGTCTCAATTCTTCACTCACTTTATGCTCACTCCGTGTTAAACATACACTAAATTTTAAAAGCTTAAAGTATAAAGTTTTTTGGTGTTTGGAAATTATTTTGCATACGATTTCCATTGTTTTATTTGTTGATTTTTTGTTATAGTATAAAGTTGTGTCACAGTTTTTTGTAAGATAATTTACAACTACTTAGACAATAGACAATATATATACAGTATATACATACATTTTTGGCATTTATTAATAATAATCATCAACAAATTATGTGTACTGTACATGTATGGATTAGACTGTGGTGTGTTTATATAGGATTTACCAAATAGTTAAATGATTTGTGTAAGTATTATGTATGTAATAAATTTATGCCATTTTGACTCGTGTGTTTTTGGGTTATAATTAATCTCTAATTTAAACGCAAAGTTAAAAAATTTAATTAAGAATTAATTTTCATTACTCGGAGGCAAAGGCTGTATAAATACAAACAAAACTCTGTTTCACCCTTTCGTTGGCCAATATTAGGCACAAAATTATTTCTAATTTAACGCTAGAATTGTTGTATGCATTCATTCAAGTCGTGAATTGGATATTTATTTATGAGTTCCCCCGATAAATAATACTCAAATCAATTAAATTGCACAGAGTTAAAGCTAAGACATATATGTTTATTCATTACATGCGTTTAATCAGAGAAAAAATCTTTGAAATCTTTACATTTCATTAAATCAAATAAATTAAAAGAAGTTTTCGTTTTAGAGAAAATTTATTAGAAAGAAAAATATTTTTCATTTTTTTCAGTTCACTTTTAGTTTCCTTTCATATGGTTTTTCTTATATATTATATCGAAAACTCATTTATTTAATAATTTTCTTTTCCTAGAAAAATAAGAAAACACAAATGAATAACAAAATAGTTTATATAAAATTGATTTTGTAATTTAATACTAACTTATTTTATTTTTAAAATACACTTTTGAATATTTTTAATGCAAATATGTTTTAAAAATTAAAGCTAATATTATTTATAGTAAAATGTATTTTATAAATAGAAATGTCTAAAGAATATTCTTGAAAATATAGTGAATTCTTGCGAATTTCATAGTTATATTATTATTAGCCATTAATTAATATTTTTTAGTGCAATAATTAATTACGATAATAAAAATGTAGTAATTTCATACACGATTTAATAGACAAATAAATGAAAAGCAATTACAATCTGTATTAATTGAATACTCTATAGTAATGTATGGATTAAATCAATGAAAGACAGAAAGAATAAGAAAAGAAAATAAGTGTACTTTTGCCTGAAGTGCAGTCCATAGCCTTATATATTAGAGTAAATAAAAGGAAATACTAGTATATATTTTTGGTGTATATAACGCTATTTATAATACTTATGGATATACAACATATATATTGTGTATAAATAGGAGATATTTAATGGCAAAAAAATTGTGGGCGAATAGTAAATACAGACAACAAAAAGTCCATTTCAATTGTGAACTCACTCTGTGTTTGCAATGAATGTCAGAAATATTATAAATTCTAATCAATGGGTATTGTATTTGTAAGAGTATTGTACTGTATATTATAGATAGAAAACTGATTGTTTGCAAAATGACACAACTACTGACTACTCGATGGGTATATAAAAAATCCAAAAAACATTATTTGGGCTAAAAGTATACAAATTTAAAAACAATTCTAATGCTTCACAAAGTTTATCGATTTTTAAAGTTTTCGTGTTTTTTGCGAGTTTTTGGGAAACTTAAAAACAAAGTCAACACTAGACTATACGAGTGTTATATAACTCTAACCATAACTAATAATAACAACATTTTAGTGTATGATTGAAGAGTTTATGCTTGGTTATTAGTGTCACATTAAATCATGATTTATTTATTTATTCACTTTTTTATATTAGAAATCCGATACTTTTATCAATTGTGGAGAAAGTCTTTAACTCAACAAAATTTTTGTCTGTTTTTGCACTCATTTATTATACGGACTTTCGTACGGACACTGAAATTAAATGCATTTATTTGCTATTGAAATGAATTTTATGTGTTTTATATACAAACTTTCAATACATATAATCGATTAAATTATGTTAAGTGTTTGTATCGGATATTAGTCCCGATATAATATCAAATATTAGATTCAGTTTAATTTGAGTGCATTTTATTGTGGCACATGGATATCATATATAAATGTATGAATTGTATTTATCGGTTATATACATCTTATATAGTTTTATATATCCGATGTCACAAAATTGAACCAGGAATATATTTTATACAAATTGCCGGCAATAAAATTACAGACACTTTTGAATGGCATCCAATCGTGTTATGTAATGTCTGGGAGCCATAGATTTGATTATGAATGGGAAGTGAGAAGACTTGGACATCAATAATAGCGTACAATGAGATGCAATGGGAATGTGTCACACAATAAGCGTATCGAAAACCATTGAATCACATATTTCTTGTGAATTTCTATTATAGATATGCGAGAGAGAGAGAGAGAGAGAGAGAGAGAGAGAGAGAGAGATTGCAATAACATTAGAACCACTTTATATATGATAGACTATCCGAAAGATTGTAATAAAGTTAACGTCTGTCTCCACAGTCTTTGGCAAAAGGCATTCAAAACTACTAAATAAGAAACACTCGTATCATATGAATGAATGAAAGAGTGCTTATGACTGTTGTTATGAAAAATGAACACAAATACCAATATATTACATAATAGTGAGGCACAGGCCTCATACACATATCACACTATTATACCATAACTACTGTATTTATATTCTGATTCAAAAATTCATTTATTTTGCTCAGCAAATAACTTATATATACGAGAGAAAAGCACATTAGGTTTTGTGAGCAAAAATAGAGTTATGCTATTAATACTCCGCCAATACTGTACAACACAATACATGTGTTTCTCTATATATATATCCTTTGCTTTCATTATTGATTTCGATTCAAAATAACAAACTAAATACAGGGACAGGAATGCCATGAATGTCGAGATTTTCAAAACACATATTCCTTTTCATATAGAAATTTTGCGATCAAAATATAGCCGACAAATAGCTTTCCCTCAACTCGTCATTCGTAACTCACTTTTGGTAAATACTCTTCACTTTTAAACTCATTTTTAAAGAATATATTCTTTTCGCTTAAGAATAACCAATTCCATCGTATATGTGACTCTCTCTCTCTCTCTCTCTCTCTCTCTCTCTCATCAGAATCTAACCCAACGATCCCTTTCTGACTCTCAAACAACCAAACATTTTACGATAGGCTATACTGTTGTGTATTACTTTCATTCTCTCATTTTCTCAATAAAAATGATTGATTGATGCCTTTCCGCGCTGGTAGTGTCGGCCACACACACACATACAGTCTACTCATTCATCTGGTCCTCCATTTCCACTATTAAAACGAACTGAAAATCTGAACGTTTGAGTGAATGCGAGAGAGAGAGAGAGAGAGAGAGAGAGAGAGAAATGCGAGCATTTAGTGGACAAGAGATACCGACTATTTCTTAGTGTAAATATCCAATCGTCTGAACGTTTTCATCAAATTAATTGATTTGTAGTGCTATTCATCGCCCAATCGATGCCATAGACTCAACACACAGACACCACTGTCTTATCATTAATTCTCTTCATATCTCATTCATTGAAATTTTTTTCGCTACCCTTTCGTATTACTTAACATTTCATTCAGTCTTTACATCTCAACCAAAATATAATTTGAAAATATTAGTGAAGTTTTTTACTCGTTGTTGTCAATTAAGCTGCAGATTAAAGACTTTGATGTGAGTGGGAGCGCATGAAAATGCATTAAATCTCGTGACTTATATTTTCGCAAATTTTTCTTGTATTTTATTAATGATGTGTTTAATAACTGAAAACTTATTTAGCGATAAAATTTACGTTAATTTTTCTTAAAAGCAAAAAATAATCTACTTCGCGATATGATTAATAATAATTTATGTCTTATATAATATATGATATATTTCCCCTTATTTGATGTACTCGTGGATCGAAATTTTATACTTATTTCAATACATTTTATTTGTTTATAATAAGATTTTTTGATTGAAATGTCATATATTTTGAATGAAAGTTTTAATAAGAAAAAACTTTTAAGTCATATAATACACAAGAATTTGCAAATAAATATTATATTAAATTTTTTTCGGCTTCGCTTACGATATGAGAAATCAAATTCTTTGAATCCAAACATTTGATGACAAACATCAATATAATATATCATATAAAAGTTATAAAACAAGAATATTCTTTAAAATATAATAAAACTCATATTGAATTCTATGCATATCTCACACATATATCACCAGCGAAATAAATACAGAGTCAATGCGCCGGCTATAGTAGCCAACAGAAAATATAAGTAAACATTTGTCTCAAGAATTTCAATGATAATCAAAAGTGATTGTATCTAAAAAAGCATTTTATTTCAGTCAAAAAGGGAATGGGAGAGTGAGACAGACAGAGAAATTTTTTGCGATAAATTTTATTAGTAATGCTTTAAAACTATATATTATTTGTTCAGTCGAGTGAATGCCATTTTCTATATACACGGCGCTATTCCTATGCAATGGATTTTATTGTCAAATATTCTTACTTTTCTATACTTTATCTAACAATTCAATCAAATCTTTTTGTTATTTAACTCTTCCATTGACTCTTAAGAAATACACTTTTTATTGTCTAAAGGTTTTTCTCTCGAGAACTTATATTTCATTTAATTTAATACAATAAAATAAGTTATTAGTTACTAGAGAAAATTATTTTTTTAAACTTATTTTTGTTTCATTTGGTATTATTACATGTGATTTTAATAGGAAATAATTATAAACTTCAATAAACATGTTATTACTGTTAAACTATAGTGTGCTTTATTTTAGTTTTTAGTTTTTTGTAATCCAGAGCTCATTACAGAGCAAATCGAGTAAAACTTTTTCTCGTATTTAGTTTATATACCTCTCAACACATAAGTGATTGATTTTCAGCGAAATAAGTGTTGGAAATAACAGTTTATTTTCAAATGATATTAATGTAAACTCTATTTTTCTTATACTTATTTATTTTAAACTATTTCTACTATTCGTGTCTAGAATTTAATAATTACTTAAACATAAATTTTATTTTAAAAATAATTTCTCCACACAAATAGCATTTAGGTGTTTGTTTTTGTGCAGTATAATAGCCTTAAAAAACTTAATTTATCGAAAGATATGTCTTATTATTCAGTAAATAAAGCAATAAAAACCTAAAGTCATTGCCTCGACGATGACGACTACGACTACGAGAAATATATATTCAATTGATTTTGAAAGACAGAGGCCTTAAAGTTAGAAATTAAATAAAAGCAAATCTATCGTTAATAATATGTATTTTATCGGAGAGNAAACCTAAAGTCATTGCCTCGACGATGACGACTACGACTACGAGAAATATATATTCAATTGATTTTGAAAGACAGAGGCCTTAAAGTTAGAAATTAAATAAAAGCAAATCTATCGTTAATAATATGTATTTTATCGGAGAGAATATAATTTAAGCGAATATTGTGAAGAAGAAAAGTTGGATTTTTTTTTGGTATTTGTTGGGAAGAAAATCGATTGTCGAGTGCTTTTGCATAGGCTTTCCATACATAATATTAATATAATTTAGAGCTTAAACTTCAAGACACATACAAAGTTATGAGGGAAGGGAGAGAGAGAGAGAGAGAGAGAGAGAGAGAGAGAGAGAGAGTAGAATCTAAGTCTCAGAAAATTGTTCCCATTTTTAAAAAAGTTATTGAATGCGAGTCTGAACTAAGACTTTAATAAATCTTTTTTAAACAAACAATGGAAATGAGCCGCAAAATAAAGAGGGAAACGGGAGGAAAAGGAGTTTTCTCTTTTGTATCGATGCTTTGTTTCTCTATCTTATAGTCAGTCATTGAGACACGAAAAGCCGTTTTGACCAAACGTTTATAGATAGTATTAAGTGTGAAGTGTATTGACTTAACAAATGCCTCGCTTTCTAAATACTTTTTGGTGACATTCCTTTCGCTGAAACTCAGTTTTTTGATAACAATATTGACCTCAGAGTGTGTGGACAACAGCTTTTGTGCCAATTATTTTAAATCATAAGATTGCGTAAAATTAATGTATAAAGAGTGTGTCCAAATGAGATTATTAAAAGTTAGTGAGACTTTTTTTATTTAAATATTAAAATAGTACCTGTAGTAAATAGTGTAATTAAATCTGCAATTAATAGCTACACACTTATACAATTTTATACTATAAAACAATTTACATAAATACCACTTTAATGCAGTAATAATTACAATATTAAATTTATTTCACTATATTTACTAGTTCACAATTTATACAGTTAAGTGAATGCCATGTAAAGTAAAACATAAATATTATAAATACAATTTTTATAAAAAGTATTACTAGATAATTTGGTTAGCTTTAATACAAAACTATACACTTATACAGCATTAGTGGAGAAAAATCCTATGCATTTGTATGAACTGTTTTCCATCATAATTGAAATAAAAAAAGGAAAAACTTTTGCAGAAATATAGGGATTAAGTTATTTATAAAATACATCTCCACTATTAGGCCGTTATATGCGATTAGTGTGTGTTTTGGCTTCACAGGGCTCTACGAACTCAAGTGAATGTGATTTTATTTTATACTATTTTTATGGCTCTTATAATTCTGATGTGAATTGTTTTTTAAGATAAAAAAACCTCAATATAAACAACACACACATAGCATAATATTTTTAGATACACGCTGAGATATACTGTATATGACACACACACACACTACTGTTTGTAATACAAAATTCATGTGCCATTCGTAGGTTGTTAAGATTATCATTAGTTTTAACCAAACAATGAAATCAATTATTTTTATACATTATATCTTTATTTTTATGATTACGATTTTTTGACAACAAAAATATGATTGCTATATTTTTGTCGGGCGGCAATAACAAATGGTAGCAATTTATTAGTCTATGTCTCGTACGAAATGTTTCCAAATAATTCTTATTCGTCTATAAAATTTAATTTTATGGCCAAAAGTTTATCATCCATTTCCCCCTTTTGCGCCAAAATTGCTCTCTCTCTCTCTCTCTCTCTCTCTCTCACTCACTCACACACTCACTCACACACACACACACACACATGAAATATACACTGTTTTACTGTAAGTTTCAATCGATTCTTGTGCTTAACGTCTCACTGGTATTCATAACACATAACACTTTCCTTTATATAAAGTCCAATATTTCGAGTTTAAGCGATAAAAATAAAATTTATTAATAATTAAAATAAATATATATTTGTTTTATGATTTTGATGGAATTTTCTATTATTTTCATTACAATTATACACATTTCGGATATTTCTATGATATCTAGATTGTTAAGTCCTATTGTTTATGTTATGAATTAATGTCACTTACAATCAATAATAAATGCTAGAAATTGTTTCATGAATAACTATTGTTTGCAAACAATTAACAGATTAATAAAGAAATAATAATTTTAATACTATGAGCCAAATATTTATTATTAATTATAACATTTTAATTCATTAATAAAATATATCAAAAACTGATTGTTATATTGTATTTGAATATACTTTTAAATGATATAAATATTGATTAGCCTTTTTTGCGAGGGACGCACTACTTATTCATACGATTACTTATTCATTGAGTTAATTAATTTATATATTGAGATAATTTACTCTAAATAAAGCCCAAAAAACTTTATCTGACATTAAAATGATTTATCACTTAATTTGCGATAATTTATTAGACTTACGGCTCAATACAATGCAATCTAATAATGAGAATCAATGTATGCATGCAATCGATATCCGCATTGATTTGGATTTTAAGCTTATTTTTCAACATTTAACAGAAAAATTTGATTCAAACTTAAAGCGATTTGTTTTAAAAAATAAAATTATTTTCAATTTCGACGATAAGAAAGCAAAAAGAGTTTTTGCTCCGAAAAAGTGTAGGTTTACTACAAAATACACGTCTATATAATTAAATGAGTTGTTATAATAAAATTTTAATGAACTTTTTTCAGACACTGATTTTCATGTTTAGTATCGCATAGTATAGGCAAAAACTTTTTCATTAGAGTGTTTGTTACGTAAAAAATTAATGGATTCCTTATCAGTGAACACGACTTATTTTAAATGAATTATACTTTAGTTTTGTTTTATATGTAATATATTTTTGCTCTGATATTCACTCTTTGAATACGAGTCTCAGACACAGAGTACTTATGTTAAGACATGAGACATGTTTCAAAACCATCCATCGCTTAGATCTCAAACTTTTTTTGTGTCTTTTATTTGCTTTTACGCCAGAAATACAATCCATTTGTTTTAGACTTTTATTTATATTTCTGACAGAAAGTCGTCTCTCGCCGATGCCTATCGCCCGGCCAATAGGATCTATTATGGACTGACAACAGCACCGGCAGCCACGGTATCGCCAGCTAATCCATGACAGTTGTAATCAATATTGAGTGCATCCACTGGTGATGAAACCATTAAACAAATCTTCTTATAATAAGGTAAGGGATATGTGGTGTTGTTTTGTTTCTGGTGGACATCCACTATATTTATGGCTTGTATTAGAAGTTGGTTTTATTAAAAACTATAAAAATCTTTATTTATTTTCACGTGTGATTGAATAAAGGGGGGGGGAGGGGACTGTAGTTCAAAAATCTTTTTATCTTATATTCAATTACACGTAATGTTTTTTGTATTATATTTCGCTGAAAACAAAGACAAATACTATTAATAACACAAATACTTGAAATACTATAATAAAAGGCGCAGAGAAAAGCCAAACAAACGTAAGACTATTTATATATATATATAAAATATTGGAAAATATTAAGTCATATAAAAAGTATGGGTTTTCTCGTTAGGATGAGCGAAAAATTGCTTACACTTTGATATAGAAAAATATTTTCTCGTTTTATACTCAATAGACTCGGAGATTGTTTTTAAGACACAAAAGACCTGTTATGTAATAAATTTGTGCGTTCACTGCAATAAAAAAATGTATCCCTAGTACACACACACACACACACGGGAAAAAAATTATACCATTTCAGTAGTGATGACAAACTTAGGACACATACATATACGGTATTGAGAAAAAAACATTTGAGAAATGATATAAAATTGCAAATATTATGATTGAGTGCTTAGGAGTAAAAGTCGATCACAATCGCCAACTCTAATGACAAGTTTTGGGCGAAAATTTATCAAACGAATAGGTTTTTGGAAAGTTTTCCCTTTAGTGTGGAAATGTTTTGTAATTTTCTTGCTCACTTTTTAAATGATTGGCAATACTTTTTTGTGTACCGAAAGTTATCTCAAATGTTACGCCAAAATCGATAGATTTTTGAACTCAACACTCGGCCGGCTATTGTTGTCTCGGATATCGACAAATGTTTGTAAGAAAACTATACATTTATAATATATATATATAAAGCTATATATAGAATATAATACATGATATGTGTGTTTATATTGGTGTAGATTCTGGTGAAGAATATAATTTAAAATTCTTGTGTTGTTGTCAACAATAAGTCAAAATTGAGTTCAATTTATCCCCGGAATCGGAGTTAGAGTACAGCATTAGTCCGGGAGAAATGAGATGTCAAATATTTGTTATTTTAATAAAATAAATAAAATTCTTAAAAGGATTATAATTTGCTCGGAGAGAGACTATAATGAGTACACATCTATAGATATCTCATATCTAATAATAGCTGCGCTCTTAAAGTGAAACTGTTTTTTGATGAAAACACAGCTCACGACTTGAACATAACATTCACTATGGGATGGCATCAAATAGAAATCATTTAGTGTTTATTGTATGAGAGAGAGAGAGAGAGAGAGAGAGAGAGA
>CAJPVJ010003655.1:0-10677 GCA_905397405.1 Oppiella nova | reverse complement strand
GAGGAAAGGTAGATTTATAGTGATTTCACTTTAAGTCACAGCGTAAATCTAATTACTGCGATTGCTAGAGTTTGAAAAATGAATATGGTTCGCAATTTTAATTTTTCTATTATCACTCAAAATCGATGTGCTAGAGCATGTTAAAGTTTAGACTTTAACATTGTTTTTTCCATTGAAAAGTGATATGATTTTTATTTTGGTTATAAATATTTTCTTATAGAATGAAACAATGATAATATCTAAACTTTAACCTGCTCTAGCTCATCTATTCTGAGAGATAATTGAAAAATTTAAATGGTGAACCATATCCATTTTTCAAACTCTATCAAACGCAGTAATTAGATTTACTCTGTGACTTATAGTTAAATCACTATAAATCTACCTTTCTTCCCGGTGCTTTGAATTATCGAAAATTTTTTCAAATTTTTAACTGATAAAGAATTAAATTCTCTACATTTTCCACATCATAACTTTTTTATATTCCAATCCATATAGCTTTAATAATTCTTTAAAAAACAATTTTTATGGCATACCTGGCCTCCCAGTGCTTAAACTAATCATCCTAGAGAAATTTCATGAGACATAGGTATCCATACTTTTTGACGCTCTTTCCAACGGTGTATCATTTGTTAAAATATACCTGATACTTTTAAAGTTATAGCGTAATTTACAAAAACTACCGGTGCTTAGCTACCGGTGCTCAAATCAAGTTGTCACTTCGAGAGCTTATATAATGTTAAATTCCATAGTTGGGGTTTAAGCAGATTAATTTTAAATTTTTTGATTAATAAATAAGCCAATTTTTACTGATCAAGGTCCAGTCCGGAAATTAATTTCTTTGCCTGATATATATATGTACAAGTGGGTTATATTGAATGTATACTATATCATTTATATACTGTATATCGATTATAGATTCAATATTATTATTAATTGCACAAGTTTAAAATTTTTGTTCGTCTATCAACTGTTAGTGGAGATGAGACAGGTTAACTTTATATTTAATAATGTAATGAACTGTTAGTGGAATTAATATATAAAATTATATCGACATCATATGTATTTTAAAAAGTTGTAGTTTTATTGTGTCAAATATCTATTTATTGATAATAATAATAGATACTATTTCCATAGTGTTCTTATATGTTTTATTACAAATATTATCATAAACATTCTTATTTATTAATAATCCTCATTTTGTTTAAAAATTACTACGTGGCAAGTATCTTTTTGGAATAAATATTAATAATCTAATAAATGACAATTTATAAATTAACATGAATTCAAATAGTAAAATATTAGAAAAAATTAAATCAATTACAAATGTTTCAGAAGTAGATAAATCGAAAATTATCTTGTTTTATATATTAAATCAACGTGAATTTGAGCCTGGCTATCGCAGTGATGTTAAGCAAATTATTTGTTATTCAGAAAAAAGATGGACAATGTTACGTGTATGGCCATGGCACATTATTTCAAAATACTTTCAATTCAACCGAAAAATCAATTAATATAGATAAATTGCGCAACTCTTTTGTGAATAATTTTTATAATGGTGATAATTTTGTTATCGCATTAAGCGAGCTTGGTAAAGTATATTCATTCGGATATAACAACCACGCCCAATTAGGATGTGAATATTTATCTGCTTCCTATGAACAACCACAAAAATTAAATTTTTCTTACTCGTCATTAAACTATGAAGATATTATTATAATCCAGATAAGTTGTGGTAAAAGTCATACACTAGCATTAGATAATGCTGGTTATATTTATGGGTGGGGTTGCAACGATTATGGCCAGATTATATTTAATCAAAATAATACTTTGTCCCTACAACATATATTCTATCCCAAACTACTTCGCGACAATATTAAGTATGTAAGTTGTTTCGAGAACACGTCATTCGCAGTAACCAAAACTAACAACTTGTATAGTTGGGGTTCATTGTTGTATAGAAATCTTGGTCATATTAATGTTGACTTAAACAACGAATTAAATCCAATTGGTCGCCCCATTAACACAATATTTACAAACACATGGACAAATTTCTTAAGTCACGATGGTTCAATCTATTTTTGCGGTAAACTGCCTTTTACAACGGTGCCACCTCATGAAGTACCGGACAAAATAGATTATTATGGCGAATGGACGGATAAATTACCAGCTCAATATGCATTTGATGCGGGTATAATAAAAATGCAAAATAATTGGCTACGCTTAGCTGGCAAAAAGCTCATACCCATAGATCAACATGACAAAATTATTGGCTTTTATTTAAGGCATAATAAATGCACACATAACACTATTAATATCGATCGAAGGATTCCGGATAGCATTAAATTTTATTCAAACACAATTTATTCGGATAATAAGATAAATTGTGAGCATGATATAAGGTATCTAGATCAAATGGAGGCAAAGATTTCATGTTATAAATGCAAATTAAGCTGGCTTTGACAATTCTTTGATTGATGTCAAATAAATAATTAAAATTTATGTATTCAGAGATTCCTAAATTATTTCAAAACGTTTACCAGTATTAAAAAATTACTATTTTTTATTTATTTAACAAATAAAATAACGTATGTGATTTACATAATTGTTACGTAATTAACTTATTACTAAATCAAGCGGAAATTTATGAATACGTAATAAATTTATTTAATTTTTAGAAACAATTAAGATATAAAATAATTCATATTCATTATCCATTGATTTAACATTTGTTTGAAGTTTCAAAATCATTTGATGGGTAATTTGTATATAATGAGCAAAAATGTGGTTAAATTCATCAACAACATCCATAATCTTCCTGTCCTTACCACTTTGTGCACCGATTAGATTATTTATAAAACTTATAATTCTGTCCATATTTAGTCCAAAATCATGAGAAATATTTGTGCTATAAATAAACACTATTTTTAAAACTCAAATAGGGTAGTTAATTAAGTCTCAAATAATAGTATGAGTTGATCAAGGTCCTTATTTTCTAATATTTTAGATATTAACTTGTAATTATTTTGGCAATTATTCAATATGAAATAATGTGCTAACAATATAATATTATTATAATAATAACTACATTTGGAATAATAATTTTATTTTTACTTAAATTAAAATTGATTTTAACCTGTAAAATAATATACATTGTTTATTATTATTATATAAAATATAAAATAATTGCTTTTGTAAATGACTTAAAAATCTTTTAAATCTGAAACGTAATATTTATTAATTAAATTTATTTAGTTAAATAAAAACAATTAAACATTTGTAGGACAAATTCTTTTTACAAAAATTTTATATTTATAATTTACCAATTATACTGAATTTATAATTTAAACTCTGCTACAATTAGTTCATTTATATAATTATACACATTGTCCATTGAATCAACATGTGTTTTAAATGGGGAAATCATTTCATCAGTAAATTGTATATTATTGGAGAAAATGTTTTTAAATTCATCCAGTACATTCGTTACTTCCCTCTCCTTACCAATATGTCCTCCGATTAAATCATTTATAAAACTTTTAATTCCATATGTATTTAGTCCCAATTCATGTGAAATATTTTTACTTTAAATGAACAAAGTTTTAAAATTAATAAATTAATCTTACTTGTTTACGAAAGTTTTGAACAATTTCTGACAAATATAACCAAGGTTCTTTAAATCTGAATCATTTAGCATACCAGTTTTGCACTGGTTATAATGTCGTTTCGGTTTTTCAATATTAAATAATTTTATGAATCGTCGGTTTTTATCAATTTTAGTAATAAACAAGTTTTGCGGTATAAGTCTCGCGTGAATGCCCTCCAGTTCCCCATTGGTGTCAGTATTGACTGATTCGTGCAAATCGTGAACGCATTGTAAGAGTTCTCGCATTAATTCACACGATATGTAGAAATCAATACAAATCATGTCAACGGAGGTAAGGTTTTTAAATATTCCAGTTTTGTCCTTGATTAAATCAAGTAAATTATGTGTGCATGGTTCAGTTTGAATAAATATGTAATTATTTTCAATCCAAATATTATAATAGTTAGCTAAGTATTCTTGTTTCACGTTTATATACATGGTGATTTGTTTTAATATTTGAACCATGTCGCTTATATCTTCTGTAATATTTATTAAAATTATAATGTAATTATGCAACTTAATTCAATTATTAAAATATTACCTGGGATACCAACAGTTAATATTAAATATTGTTGATGATCCATATTTGTAAAGCATCTTGCTTCATACAGTGATTTTGAATCAACAAATTTGTTAATTATGTTTGAGCCAGTAAAATTACAGTGTGATTCTGTTAATTCTGAAAAATTATATTTCATTGTATAAGTAGATGAATCATGCTTTTAAATAAAATAAGTTAAATACCTTGCACACTTGTGTCACTCGTAGCAAATAGGATTACATAGGGTTTGCATTTAAGGTAATTAAAATACAAATATTGATAATTGCTTTGAACTATGATATCATACAGGTTACGGTCGTTACTATTAATATTAGGACCTGGTAAATTTTGTAGTTGCGATAATATTTCTATACATTCAGGCCTATCCCTCCAGTCTGATGAACCAGTGCTTGAATATTCATTTATAGCCATTGAGACAAGTATTTCATTTAAATTACGTAATAAATCACCATGATTATTCCCATGAAAAGATTGTATTCTATATTTGAAAATTAAAATAGGTTATTTAATTTATATTTTAAAATGCATATAAATTCTAAATGATAGCAAATATAATAAATAATGATTTTAAAAAATATAATTATATAATTATGACAAGCACCAGAATATATTGTGTAAATTTTCCGGTAACTTACTTTCCATTCATAATATCACTCATTTTGAAACCAAACATTTCGGCCCCAATTAGCGCCAGACTATAGATATCTATCTTATGGTTGTATGTCTCGCCCTCAGCTTCCGGTGCCATATAGTCGGGTGATCCGACTTCACCCGTATGTTCAACTGATGACGGTTTAAATGAGTCTAAATTGTACAGGTCTTTCGAAACACCTAGGTCACAAAGTTTGAGATATCTCGTCTGGTTCACTTCATGTCTCATAGCGATCAACACATTATCCGGTTTGAAGTCTCTGTGGATGATATGCTTTTCGTGCAAATATTGCACACATTCTGTAAGTTCTCGGAATATTCTCAACGCTAGACATAATTGGAATTCCGTTTGGCTTTCGGTTGTATTGTTTAAAAATAAAGTTTTCGTGAGTTTTAGAAAGTTTTACAACCAATCGATACATAACTCCATTTGTATGTAAATGCAGTCGTTTTCTAGCCATGAGTTCGTGTAATCGATGACATATTTTTGAAAATCGCTTCTAAACTCGTTGCGAAGTTTTATCATGTTGTTTGACTCATTCAGTATATTTTGCCTTTCCTTATCATTAAGACCTTGATCATAAATATAAATTACAATCTAGGTTATCTAAATTATATAAAGCAAATAGATTATAGCAATACAACAATAGTTTTTAACATTTCAATATTTTAAAGTTAATAAAATTATGAAGCTTGTTTCTATTTCGATACTTATTAAAAAATTATCACAATGTTATAATATTTTTAAGATAATTAAATCTTGCCTGATAAATCGCATATTTTAATAGCGATTTAAATATAAATTGGAAAAGGGTGTTATTTTGTGTGCCATATAGCAAAGCCGATATCGCACAGTATCGGTTGATGATATCGATCACATCATCAAGCAACTCTGTGCGTTGAAGTGGAATGAACCGGCTATTAGTAGCTTTATGTTCAGACAAATTCAACAAAAAGCTCACATTTACGTATATAATTGCAAATGATCGGCAACATGCAGAAACGGTTTATACTTCTATACAAAAATAATATTCAATATACTGTTTATCAAAATAATTTAATTAATAATAATCACATATTATAATTAATAACATTATAAAACAATAAAAATTCCTAAAATAAACATTTATAAATCTGAGGAAACCTGTATAAATAAAATACCTTGGTGCCTGATATGATATGTCCTTTGTATAGCTCATTATGAAGAGCAGACAAATATAGTTAAATCAGTTTTTTAAAACAAACTTGTAACTACAATTTTATAATTTTAATAAGGTTATAATACTAATAAAACCCATTAAATATTTATTTATTTAATTTATGCTAATTATCCGATTGAAACGAACGTTTAAAATTAATGTGAAATTCTAATATAGACTATTTTGTTATATTTTCATCTAGACATGGTTACAACAGTTATAAACACATTCTTGTTAAATTTTAAAAATTCATATGCTCATAAGAAGTTAACTTTAAAAAAATTACAAAAGTGTTTGAATTTTTAAAAATAACAATTAAAAAGAGTCAAATTTAAATTGAAACTGTTAGAGTAACTTATAAAAAATTTAAGAAAACCTCAATCTAACTTTAATGGGAAATGTTGGTAAAACTTTGAAATTGAATTGCTAAATTTTCCTACTGAATTTGTATAACAAATATTATTTAACCGGATTTTGATACAGTGGTGTCATAGTGTCTGACCGGAAATCAAAGGATTAATAGAGTGAACAGTTGGGTCTATCGCAGACACTATGACTCCACTACTCATACATTCGTCGCTTACTCGTAGACAGACACCACTAAATGTAGACATGAGCAAGGTGTTCAATAAATGCCATTCATAGTGGTGAAACTATGATTTCACACATAAACATGCACAGACATAAACACATTGCAGAATTCAGGGAAGATGTATTTCACGAATTGATCGTGGTCCTGTAACACCACTGTATTATCAAGTTAAAATTAGGTGAAAACGGATTAATGATTTGATTATCCATTCAAAAGCTATTTAACCTTTCCCGATAGTAGATAGAAGTGATCACTATAGTATATTTAAACCAAAAAAATCATTTTTGGTATAATATACTGTAGAAAATCTACGAACAGATTTACAGTTATTACAAATCAGTTTATTTTCTATATATAATAAAAATGTTTAATGTTTAATGATAATTTTATAAACAAAAATTTGTTTTCCATAGTACCAATGTATAATATTATGAATTTAAAGTTTTAAATTTCCCCTAAAATAACTTAAACAATGTAGTTTATTATATATCTTGTAATTATTACTTTAATTTTATTTTGTGAGGTTGTCCCGATGCATAACAATAGTTTTGTAAGCGCGAGAAACAAGTGATTAACGGTTTTATAATTATTTATTTTTTATTTGAATATATTGTTGCACGTGCGATCTCTACCAATAATAGGGTTTTGTATACAATAGAGTGTAAGCGCGTGAGATGGGTTGTAAATATAGTATTCCACTATGTATTAAGTTATTGATTGAATTATTGGTCAGTTAGGTTAGGATAGGTAAGGGAAAGGGATCAGATTATGGTTAGTACCAGTTTTGTTGCACTAGTGTATATATTAATCTTATTTATGATATTATAAATTATTAACAACATAAAAATTATCAATTTGTTAACACTTAATACTTATAATCTATTTGTTAATAGCAACAATATAAAATATCTATTTTCAAAATGTCAGACAAATATTGTTATTCTTTATTTATTTATTTATATTTATTTATTTTTAAATGTTATTAAAATGTAAAATAATAAAATTATAATTGCAAATTAATTAGTGACAAAATATTATACTTATTAATTGGTTATAATCCAATATAAAAACATGAATGATTTTGAAATAATTAAACAAATTGGAAAGGGTGGTTTTGGTAAAGTGTATAAAGCAATTAATAAAACTAATAGAAACATGATTGCTATCAAAACTATTGACTTTAAAGGTATGAAAATTAATTTTTATAATTAATCACTAACAATTACTTATTTTACTAACTTTTTGGAATAATTAATATCAGATTGTCTATTTCTTTAAAGTAAATGTACAATGTGAATAATAATATAATTATAATAATTTTCTAAAGTCAAGAAGGGACTTAATACCTATAACTGTATATGAAATGCACCAGATTATACTCTGGATCAGTAAATGCCAAATAAATAAAACAAATCTTAATAAATAAATGTCGTAAATTTATTTGCACAAAACTCATGAGTAATGTCCCAAAGACATTGAATAAAATGGGTTATAATGGGGTCATTATGCAACTTATTGGCAAAAAATAATTTTGTTTATAATACACTTTCAATAATTAAAATTTTGTCTTGTTATCTAAAGCCATTAACAATTTATACGATATTAAAATATTTCAATTATAATACTTTGTAATGAAATTATGTTTGTATTTTATAATCATTTTTAATGTTATTTTTTTTATATTTTTGGAAATAATATATTGAAACAAAATATATTGATGTGAATAAGAAATATTTATGTAAGGCACGAATTGTTTATGATACTTATAAAAATTATTGATATTTATATATATATATTTTTAAATCATTAATTATTAGATAATTAATTAATTGCATGACCAATCCATTTGAATATTAATAATTTTTTAGTGTTAATTGTAAATATGACCCAAACCGAATAATAATAGGTTCAACCTCAAAAGACCTAAACCTAAAATGTCTAAACTCCAATAACTAACATACCAGTGAAAATATTTGTAATCTGATAAGCAGAATAGATGTGTCTTGATCTAACCTACCCTATCCTAAATAAAGTCAAAGAACCAAGGGCATTTAGTTTAAGTCTTTTAGGATTTAATCCTTTTTGGTGAGTCCTAAATAATATAAGATTCACTTTTGTTTAATGTTTTGGTAAATTAACAATGTTTTATATCATTTATGACATAAATCGGCCACATTAATAGTAGTTTTAATTAATAAAAATTAATATTAAATAATTACAAAAACCATGTTTTATTTTAATGATATTCTGCACTATATTAACCATTGCATAAATTGTTAAATTTTTAAATATATTTTACAGATTTTTCAGAAAAGGAAAAACAAAGGATTTTAACAGAAATTGAAACATTAAAAAATACCCAATCTAAGCATGTTGTGGAATTCTACAATTCATGGTCTAATGGGAATTTTTATTACATTGAAATGGAATTGTGCGATGATACTTTAACTAATATAATTAAAGTAAAACCACAAATATTTGACAGGCAACAAGGAGAACCCATGAATATATTTGAGTATTTTATATCAAGCACAATATTCCAACAATTGTTAGAAAGTGTCCGGTATTTGCATGAATTGAATCCAAAGATCATTCACAGAGACCTCAAACCCGACAATATACTGATTGTCTATAATTTTAAAAATGAAATATTTTTAAAGTTGTGTGATTTTGGTTTGGCTACAATTCACGACAAAAACATTCACTATCGGCAGTCACAAAAACATACGGCAGATGTGGGAGATGACCGGTACATAGCACCTGAAATAACACATGGTAAAAAATACGGACATAAATCGGACATTTATAATCTATCACTTATTGGTGGCGAAATATTTGAAATCGATTTATATATGACTGATGATGATAGGTAAGATATAATTACTTAACAATACATTAACTTAAGTGAAATTTGGATAGAGGTTTTCTTAAATGTTTGAAACTGATAAAATTTTACAAAATATTGTTAGTATATTTTAAAATATTTTTACTGTTTGAAATCAAATTGCAACAGAAACATTAATATATTTCATTTGTATCATAGTTCATTAATTTTCTGTTTTATTTAAAGGGAAAATATGTATTTAAAGGTTCATCCTACTTTAAATGATTCGGTTCATAATTTAGAAACTAAACTTTTAGAAATGCATAAAAACCCCCAATGGGATAAACGTCCTGAATGTAATGAAATTTTGGAAAATTATAACGAGTTATCTATAAACAAAATTCAGATTTTAATCAACCCACAATTCCAATCAACAATGCACAAACTACAGAAACTTGAAAATAAGTTCTTTTTAAATATATTTAAAACATTTGTTGGATATAAACCACTTATAATTCCGAGAAATTCCAACAAATTAGAGAAAACCTTAATCAAATCTGGGAATGATATTACGGTATTATTATTAGGAGAGTCGGGTGTGGAAAAGTCGACTTTCATCAACTCATTCATCAATTTTATGTCTTATGACACGTTGGATGAAGCAAAGTGTCAGCCACTATGTCTTTTACCCGTCTCATTCACAGTATTAGATGAGACCAACGAACTCAAGAGTATTAAGTTGTGTCCATATAAAGACCACAATGAAAACACTACAGACAGCACCGAACATGGTACTCAAACCACCCGGTGCTATAAGTTCACGGATGGCAACATAACTCTGAATATAATCGATACTCCGGGTATTGCTGACTCAGATGATATCAAAAGTGATAACAGAAATATGGAAAATACTTTGAAATTTATTAGCAATTATCGCGAGATTAACGCTATTTGTGTGCTCTTAAAGCCTACTGACATTGAATTAAAGTATTGTTTGTATAAGTTGTTGAGTCATTTGAATAAGTCTGCGGCCGATAACATACTGTTCCTCTTCACGAATGTCCGGTCCACTCAATACACACCGGGAGAGTCGGGGCCCTCATTAAAGGCGTTATTAGAGACATTGAAAATTAATGCCCCAAATGTAGACATACCGTATAATAGGAACACAATATATTGCTTCGATAACGAGGCATTCAGATACCT
>CAJPVJ010003653.1:0-10681 GCA_905397405.1 Oppiella nova | reverse complement strand
TATATATCTAATAATATCTAATAATCCTGACCACAACGTGGTATTGGCTTAGACCACATGCCATCCGTACATATTCTCGTGTCATTAATGTCCATCATTTGGTTGTTATTATCAATACATTTATATTTAATAACAGTTCCGTGACTGACATTTTTAATACTATATTTCTCACTAATATTTCTATTAATGACCGTATAGTTTGTTAATTTATAAACACCTGGACTTCCACAACTATTTCCAAAACAATTTGTTTTATAAAGTAAATTATATATTAAATATAAACAGACTACTATATTTATTGTGCTAAACATATTTAATATTGAAATGTGTATTGTATTCATAGCATATTATTGTTATAACTTATTATTACGAGAGAAAGTATTATAATGTATAGTATATCAGGAAAGAAGTCATTTCCAGGATTTGGTTGACTTTCTATTAAAAACTTGTCATAAACTATAATAAATTGAAACTAATTCATTAGTCTAGTTTTAGTTTGACTTTGTAAAACTTATACCGTATTGATTCTTAAAATATAATTTTCCTAGAATCAATGTCTATTATATTTAACAACATGAATATAAATAATTTTAAATTCAAATTTATAAAATAAAAATTTCAAATAATCTTATTGTTTATTTGTGTATTACCATAATTACATCAATTTAATCCTATTACAATCATTGATAGCATACTTGAATATCCTTATCTTACAAATCAATAATTTGAGTCCTTTATGTTTCTTACTTCTGATCTTAAATTTCAATTTAATTTGATTAGTTTTGGCGTTTGTTTCTAATAGTTTAGGGTCTTTGACGAGTTGTGTTTCATTAAATTTGCATTTTATGAAAATATCTTCAATTAAGTGATCACTTAATATATATTCGTCTCGACGGACGACATCGCAAACAGACATCGAGTGTATGAATGCATTCACATTAATATTCATTTTTCTCAAGCTTTTTATCTCTGGATAAGCGATCGATAGTTGAAAATAATTGAATAATATTTTGTTATTCAAATTAATATTTAAATACTGTCGGGAAATGTCACCGATTGTGATGTTAAGGCAGTCATAGGGCCAGTGAGAGGCCAGGTATGTGGCATTAGAGCTGGTTTGGTTGTCTGTAAGCGTTATATTACCAATAGGTTTACCTTGAGTATCATCATAAACTTCAATATAATTAACAACGATTGTATTATCCAACGATTGTGCTTGGCCAGGTATGTGGCATTAGAGCTGGTTTGGTTGTCTGTAAGCATTATATTACCAATAGGTTTACCTTGAGTATCATCATAAACTTCAATATAATTAACAACGATTGTATTATCCAACGATTGTGCTATAAATTAAAAAATAATTTATGAAAAATATATAAATATAATTGTATATATATATATATATATATCTAATAATATCTAATAATCCTGACCACAACGTGGTATTGGCTTAGACCACATGCCATCCGTACATATTCTCGTGTCATTAATGTCCATCATTTGGTTGTTATTATCAATACATTTATATTGAATAACAGTTCCGTCACTGAAATTTTTAATCCTATATTTCTCACTAATATTTCTATTAATAACCGTATAATTTGTTAATTTATAAACACCTGGAATTCCACAACTATTTCCAAAACAATTTGTTTTATAAAGACAATTATATATTAAATATAAACAGACTACTATATTTATTGTGCTAGACATATTTAATTTAATATTGAAATGTGTATTGTATTCATCGAATATTATTGTCATAACTTATTATTATGAGAGAAAGTATTATAATGTAATGTATAGTAAGTTATATCAGGAAAGAAGTCATTTCCAGGAATTGGTTGACTTTCTATTAAAGGCTTGTCATAAACTATAACGAATTGAAACTAATTCATTAGTCTAGTTTTAGTTTGACTTATAATATAATTTTCCTAAAATCAATGTCTATTATATTTAACAACATGAATATAAATAATTTTAAATTCAAATTTATAAAATAAAAATTTCATATAATCTTATTGTTTATTTGTGTATTACCATAATTACATCAATTTAATCCTATTACTTAATAAAGTTAATTTATTACTACTATAATTTATTCAATAAAATGGTTTTAATTTATTATATTATACTATAATATATCAATTTTCCTTAATTATCATTACATTGGAGTCACTCTTTGAAAAAAACATTTAATTAGTAAACATAAAGCTCTATTAAAATCTATTGTATCCAGTAAATTAGAAAATTGAGTTATCCTTCAGATTTATTGAGACAAACAATATACAGTATAGTAATACATATTTATATGGCACTTGTATATATATATTTATATAGCTATAGAATAATGTATTGAAATCACATATCGAGCACAATAAACAACTGAATAAAGAGTTTGCATAATATGTGTCGATAATACTACAAGTCATTCAATGGTTTAAATTAAATCACATAATTAATTGAAATATTATTGGGTGAGTATCTCATAGTTACCTATTTTATAATAATTTATTAATGCATGAAACTATAGTTAATGTTATTATTTGTCCAATAAATATAATTAAAATTGGTGTATTGACAGAATAAATTATATTTACTGTTCTACTTCTACTCAAAATGTTCACAAATATTATTTAAAGTTCTTAAAAATATTATTTAATTGGAAAAAATATTATTATTAGATTTTATTTGTTGAAAATTAAAAACAAAAATCCTTAATTTGCTTGTATAGTATTTAGAATATCTTAAATAAGATTTGATTTGATTATATTTTCAGGTTTATTCAATAATATTATAGTTTGTGATTTTTTATTACTGTATAATGCTGTATAGACTTATTACAAATAGAAATACAAATAAAAATGAAATACAATAACATTTATGCATAAGTCACAATATTGTATAAAGTTTTTATCAATCATATATAATCTTCCAAAGAATCTAATTTTAAACCGAAAACAATTCAAATATGTTTAAATAATAAGCTCAGATGATTAGTAAACTAAAATGTTGGATAACATGTATAATACACTAGACTGCGAGTGTTTCCAGTCCATTGGTTGAGGTATTTATTGAAACATAAAAGTAAAAGTTTTCACTTCAAAACACAAACATTGAGTGAAAGTATTCTATAAATATAATACAATTTTATTTCCAAAACACTGCACACCTAAAGTTGTCATAAGGTTTTACGATTCAAACATTAAAAAACTAAATTCAAACTTATTCTCACAAATATTTCAAACCTAGTATACTATCATTAAATAAGCAATTATACTGAAGACTTGTAATTATTCTTGTGACTAATTTTGTACGTATGTATTATACTGTATAATACGTCAGAACTATAATTGATAAAATTTTAATTTATTTCATTACTACACTATTCCAATATGTTTACACATGTTTAGTATGCAGTATATTATTTAGACATTTTATGTTTTGAATCATAAAAAGTCATTTGTTTTACAGTGCATTTGAAAATGAATTTATCGGTATTTGTGTCGTTAATAACATTACTTGTTATGAGAAGTGATGGCAAACCATCAAAAGATGACTCCATTATCACAAACGAGGATAAGGCGAAGGAGTATCTGAAAGAAGTGAATGGAAGAATGGAAGTGGAGTATAGGAAGCAGTCGGAGGCATGGTGGGGCTACTCCACTGATATGAATAATCGCACACTGGAAGCACAGGTATGACTACTGAGTGGTTGCACTAATAAGTTAGTAGTCGTCTAATACTGTAATATATTGCACTTTTATTAGTTGATAAATATACAATTAGTTTTGTGAACCAATTATCAATAAGTTAGAGAGTACAATCTAGATTTCATAAAGATACAAAAATAACTTTACAAAGGGATTAAAATAATTTAAAGTAAAACCACAAAATCAATATACAGTACATCGTATAGATTCTATACTACAGAATCAATCCCACAGATACCGTAATAAAAAGTTATAAAATTATTACATTCATTCACTATTACTTTATCTATTTTTAAACATTTAATTTTAAACCAAATTTATTATCTTAAGACCAAAGCTATGGAAGCATTTGATGAGTTCCAGAAGAAGCAGGCAATTGAGACAAAGAGATATAATTGGACTAATTTTGATGAATATAATCGGAGACAGTTTGACAGGTTGGCTCTCATTGGGACGTCAGCTCTCAGTGAAAAGGACAGTAAAACAGTAATGAAATGAACTTTGTAGTTATAAATCACATTGCTGAAACATAAATTGAAATTTAAAGTTTACTCGAGTGACCACAGAAATGGAGACAATATATAGTAGCGCCAAGATATGCGTGGCCGACAAATGTGATCTTGAATTAGACCCTGGTATTCATAGAACTTGTAATAACTGAGCAAAAGTGCCTTTTAAAAATAAATGTATGCATAGATTTGGAGAAACTAATGGCTGAGTCTAAAGATTACGACAAATTACTAGAGGCGTGGGTTAAATGGAGGGACGCGTCGGGAAAACTAATGCGAAAAAATTATATTAAATATTATCATTTAGGCAATAAAGCGGCCAAACTTAACAAAGTGCTCAATAGAGGTATTCATTGATATCTTGTTGTCTATGTGTTTCTAGGTGTCTAGGTGCCTAGGTGTAGGTGTCTAGGTGTCTAGGTGTCTAGGTGTCTAGGTGTCTAGGTGTCTAGGTGTCTATGTCTATGTGTTTGTATAATAGTTTTGCAATTTCATTAGAGTTCAAAACATTGGACGATATTTGGCTCTACAGTTGGGAAACGGATGATATTAGGGAGCAAACGGCTAAACAATTGGACCAAATGTTACCATTCTATCAGAAGATTCACGCATTTGTGAGAATGAGGTTAGAGAAGGCATTCCCCGACAAAATGCCTAAAGACCGCACAATACCCGCACATCTGTTGGGCAATATGTGGGCCCAACAGTGGGGTAACATTATGAATACCGTGCCCGGAGTGGATCCCTTTCCTAGTTTGGCACCTATTGATGTGACAAATGAAATGAAAGCACAGGTATGTACAGTATGGTGTAGTGTTACTAGACGGAGAAATTTATAATTAAATACAATTAATTGTTTAATGATTACAGAAATATACGGCGAAAAGAATGTTTGAATTATCGGAACAATTCTTTGTTGACTTGGGTTTCGAGAAAATGACTCAAAAATTCTGGGAAAAGTCTGTTATTGAGAAACACAAGGATAATAGATCGATGGTCTGGTATGTCATGTTGTTTCTCGGAATTGCATTTACAGTATAACACAATTTAATTGAAATAATGTGTTGCAGTCACGCGTCCGCCTGGGACTTCTATACCCAGGATGACTTTAGGTTTGTTTTGTACACTATTTTTTGTGTTTCCATCACTTGTTATATAATATGACAATTGATGACTGAAGGATCAAACAGTGCACTGATGTCGATATGGAGGACTTGATTATAATCCACCACGAAATGGGTCACATCGAGTATTTCATGCAATATAGGGCACAGCCGGCTGTATATCGTGACGGAGCTAATCCTGGTTTGAGACAAAATCTGTTTCCACAAAGTTATCAAATATTCATCTAATATTCACTTTAGGTTTTCACGAAGCGATTGGAGATCTGATTGCCTTATCTGTGGCCACACCTAAACATCTGAACAAAATAGGACTCTTAAGAATGGATGACTCGATTGATATGAAGAAAATCAATATTAAGTTCCAACTGAAGATGGCTTTGGATAAACTGGCTTTTCTGCCATTTGGGTTCATTGTCGAGTGAGAATACATTTTTATTTTGGCATCACTTATATAATTAATATAATACTGTTTGTGAAGCAAATGGCGGTGGGATGTGTTCTCGGGTAATGTGTCCAAAGATCACCTGAACCGGCACTGGTGGCAGTTGAGGGGACAATACCAAGGAGTGTCTCCACCGGTCACCAGAAGTGAGGATGATTTTGATCCCGGTGCTAAATATCATATTCCGACTAGTGTTGAGTATATCCGGTAAGTTTCGGTTGTGTTTACCAGTTAGTCATTAACTGTTAATATATAATACAAATGTACGGTATATTTGAATACCAGGTATTTCGCGGCACATATTCTTCAGTTCCAGTTCCACAAAGCTCTGTGCGGTTTCGGTCAAAAGGGAGTTCCTCTGCACGAGTGTGACATCGATGGCGACAAAGAGGCCGGAAATAAACTGAAGTATGTCTGCCATCAGAATACTTGAGATGAACAGTCCATACAAAGAGATAACAATCATTGATTGGTTAATCATATATTAATAGCTCATTATTTGTTGCATTTATAGAGAAATGCTATCTCAAGGCGTTTCTAAGAAATGGCCACAACTTTTAAAAGAATTGACCGGAAGTGAGACAATGGATGTACAGCCAATGCTTGAATATTTTCAGCCATTACAAGAATTTTTGGACAATGAATTAAAAGGACAGACACTGGGATGGGATTATGATGGTATTTTGATATTTTCAAACATCTATAATATAGACTAATGCATAAATAGTATATTTTATTAATTTCTGTTTTCCTTTTTAGTAAATCATTATTTCAAGTCATCGGCAAATGATTTCAATTCTATTAATGTATTTTCATTACTAATAAGTATTTGTATTTCACTCGTATTCATAACATAATTTTTGCACTGATTGTCATTTCAAAAATTGTATGCATTTTTCAAATGTCGTTTCATTAAAATAAAATTCATACGAGTAATCATAAATGTGATAATAATATACTGTACTGTACAGTAAATCATTGATTATTAACCATTCAGACTTTTGTTAGTTTATCGTAATTTGTTCAGTTAACAAAAAAGAGTTCATGTAAACAATGAAGTTTATAAATTAACGGTTAACATGATTTAAATGTAATTATAATTTTATTCAAACAGATATAAATTTATATCCAAAATAAAATTCTTATAACTTATTAGGAAAATGCAAAAGAATTTGTGGTATACTTGGAGAGGGTTATCAGTTTTAGTTCATATAATCGCTGTATTATGTTATGGGTTTGCATTTATATTTCAAATTCTGTATCCCCGGGGCTATTATTGGAGGGAAAATGATAGAGATTTAGAGCGACTGAATCGGACTGATTTGAGTGCTCCGGGAGAGTACACCATTGGCTGGAAGTTTAAATTCTTGACCTTTTGGACTCTCGTATGAAATCATATCCACTATAATCACAAAATTATTTATAATTTATGTTTAACTCGTTAACAGACGGTTAACTTAAGTGTATTCCTGTTGTGTCTGATATGTGATTGTTTCAATTACAACTACTTACCACTAAATCAATTAGAAAACACAAATATTAAGATTTTGTTTCAAATCCGTGATACTATGTTTCATACCTTAGTCTTTCCAATGGGAACTGTATGTTAATTTATAAACTTTTTCAAAACCATTTCATAATTTTAATAAAAATATTGAATTCTTGCAGTTTGTATTTACGATGTTTTTCCTATTATTGGCGATCAAAAAGGATTTGCTATCGGATGCGGTTTATCATCGAAGAAACCCTGCATTTTTGTCACATTTAACAGTAAATCAATTTAATATAATTAATAATTTTTATTTCTACATTTTAATACTTTTACAAATCAAAGCACACAATAGTAATGCCAATACTTATAAGTGAATCATTGGTAACATATCACAAAAAGTGGACAAAATTAATGGTTGATCTACTAATAGTATTGAGTGGATTCTCATTGTATGCAATCTGGGTACTTGTTCTAGGACTTTTTTACAGTGTATGGCCCTATGAGATGCTCAAACTCACGAGCTGGATACAAAGAATTGGTTTCACATTTGTTTGCCTTATAATAGCCATAATGTGTTACTTTTTGGGTGCACTCATACACAAGTTCTTGTGGCCTCAAAGTCGTGTTAATGATTGGATTAATGAATCCAATGAACAAAATTGATTATTCAAATTATAATCAATTTTGTAACTATTATTGTGTGATAAATATCTAAAAACTTTTTTAGTGTTCAATGTCAACAAAAAATGCAAATGTAATTTAATTTAAATAAAGCAAATGTTTTTCCAAATAAAATTTATTTACGGTAATACTGCATGTTATTTTTTATATAAAAACTGTTTAAAAACTAATGAATTATTTATGAGAGCAAAGTATACGTATAAATAAATTGTAAAATATATGTAATTATAATAAATATGAATAATCTTAACGAATGTTAACATTAAGTTTGTCGACAATCTTTTGGATGACATTTGACTGACTGTTGGACAGGAGAGAGAAGAAGCCTTCGGACACTTCGCGCCACTCGAGACCATCGCGGATGTGATGGTTGAATGGGTTGGAGGCAGTGGTGTAGTGGATGTGCCACAACTCCATTTCCTTCCAGGCCTGGTCTGTGTTGAGGGGGTCATCAAAATAGCCTTTCATAAGTCGCTCGCATTTAAAACTATGTGCGTTATTGGCATTATTGGTGTCATTATTATCTTCATTCTGTTCATTGAATCCTCGAAACCAATCCATCATTTTCTCGGATTCACTCCAATTCTTGTGCTCAGAATCTTCTGTACGGAAGAGTGCCTCCAGTCCTATGTATGTCATCTCACCCAATATGAATCTCACCGGTAGTGACACTCCAGTCAATACATTTAAATTCTCAACCAATACTTCCAATTCATTATCGTTTAGTCTAATAGATTGGGAATCATTTACAATCAAAACCTATGATAAAAGCAACACAACTGTAATGAATACCGGGTTATAACGAGCATAACGTAGTGATTGGGACCCCATCTCAACAAAGAGCCCTTTCCTCTAAGTCCAGTTCTGCCGAATGGGTTGATTGGGATTCCGTTTTCAAGTTTATAGATTATATTCTGGTTATCAGACATTTCCCACGATTGGCGGTCTATTGAAATGCCGGCCGCATTAGTCGAGGGTCTGTTCCACTCATACACCGGCAGTTGTATTGACGGGGTTTCCAACTTCAGCATCTGAAGGGCCAGTATGTCCTCATCAGCCAAGTCTTGAATTGAAACGCCAAACTCGTGTTTGCGTTTAGTGTAAGCTATGGGGTCGTAGTCCACCCACATTACATCCCACGAGACATACTTGTCGGGCACGGGATAGCGCTGGACAGTTGTGTTAGGGTATGGCGATTGACGAGAGAACACGTGAACCAATTTCTTAGCCCTAACACCACCTAAATCTAGACCTGTTTTCTTAGCGATGAAATGCTTGAAATACTCCAAATTGACAGAAGTCTGTCGGAGCGCTCTCTCCATCTCCGCCTGTTTGCCCTTCAATTGTCTCAACCCTCGCCTCTGGAACTCCATTTCCATACTGTTGGCCAGAATTCGGTCGTATTGATTGGTTGCCATCGTTTCAGCGCTCATTTTATTGTGATGTTCGTCATATACCTGAGTGGCCAGTAGTTTAAGGTATGTGTAGTCGTCATCAGCAAGAGATTTGCCCTGAAATTGGGACTCAACTGAAGATACGAACAACTCTTTAAATTTCTATTTAAATAAGAGTTGTATTAAACTATTAAAACATTGAATACTAATAACTTTATGGATAATACATACGAGTTTGTGTCCTCTAGTGAAGGGTCGGTATTGTAGTACTTTCCCCAACCAGTTACACATCCAATAGCAGTAGTAAAAGAAGTTGAGTGGAGGCGGGAAAGGGGTCCGGTTCGCGAAATCCATGACCAGTCCGTAGCGCTGGTACTTCCAGATGGTGTCCGTATCGGACGCGAGTCGCGATGAACTCGAAGCAAAT
Source organism: Oppiella nova (assembly GCA_905397405.1). NCBI lineage: Eukaryota > Metazoa > Arthropoda > Arachnida > Sarcoptiformes > Oppiidae > Oppiella > Oppiella nova. The sequence goes on along the minus strand of CAJPVJ010003653.1, from coordinate 899 downwards.
ATAGCGAACAATAGTGTATTGAGAATAAGCTTTAATAATATGAAGTATGAGATGAAGAAGATGTAAGACCAGACCCCTGTCACTCGACAGACCTCTTGGCTGTAGGAATATTCATATACTTTAAATACTGGGTCTCTATACAGTATACATTAAATAGAGTGGACTCACGTGTATTCACTTGCGTAACAAACTCCCGGTTCATCCGTATTGTTGGCATTGGATCGCAAATATTGAGCGCAACTCTGGTCCACTAAAATCAACAAATTTAATAAATTAATTATATATTTAGATAAAAATATATACGTTTATAGATTACCTGACATCTCGTCCATCGATATCTTAAATATCATGAAAAAGGCCCGGTATGCCAGGTCTAGGAACACTTTGTGATCCATTGACAAATCAGGATATAGTATGGCCTGTAAGATAACACCGAAACTAATCATCACCAAAATGGACAGTCGTATCCAATTGACAAAATCCAATAAAATCATTATTTTTATGCGATATATAAGTGGTCCTAAAGTGGGAGAAATGGGCAGAAATTTGCTGAATAGTGTGTAATAAGCGTGAAGAAGACCCAAACTCAGCACAACCTTCTCGTCGTACGGGCGAAAGAGAGCGAACGCCGACTCAATGCTAGTCATGAGCCGATGGGACACATAAATGGTTAGGAAAAACATTTTGAAACTAATCTCTACGACACGAAACGTGAGCGAAGTATTAGCCGTCAGTTTATTCATGATATATGCCTGTCGTATGTCATCACCAATGATGAGTGCCGTCCAAATACAGACACATAAATCCAAGTAAAAGTTTCCGCACCGGGGGTACAGCACAGCCACACTGAATATGGATAAGTATAAGGTATAGAAGAACTGGAAGTTCCAGAACTTAGT
>CAJPVJ010003652.1:0-10683 GCA_905397405.1 Oppiella nova | reverse complement strand
CATAGAATTCATTGACTTTTCGGGATGTCTTTTCTCCACTGATCCCAACGATCGATATATTACTTGATATCACCATTTTTATCCATATAAATGCTTACCATTTATTGTGTTATTTATATTAACTATAAATTATAGGCTATAAATTTTTATAGAGTCTGAATTTTAATAAAAATGATTTACTAGTTTTTAATCTCCTAATTGATTATAGTTATACTGTACATACAATACTTTTTTACAGTTGTCCTAACTAATATTTATTTGGCTAACATTTGCAAACACTTGAGGTTTTGTTTTCAGATTGCGAAAGATATGATCATATCAGAAATGAGTGCAAACAGCAAACATTTTGCAATCAATAATCATCGAAAGAGTTTTATATTTGCCCAAAATATTTTTATTAGTCTATGGATATATGGTATAATACGAGTGCATTAGAATATTCTGCAAATACAATGTGTATTCAGCAATGCATTTATACATAACTAGCTCTGTGTATAACATGATATACTTAACTTATTATATTAAAGAATAGNTAAGAATTGATTAAAAAGATTTTTTAGGAATCTATCAATAAGTGATCGACGAAAACATTCATTTTAATTTCGCACCAAACTAGTCGATATGCAATATGTTTAATATTTATCAATTGTAATGACATTTTTAATATAATAATATTATTACAATTTTCTATACTAGATATTAGCCTGCAGATACTAGTATAATGTTTTATTAAAGATTATTTCAATTGAGCTACTTTTATGTGATAACTAATTGTTTATTAGAGATGTAATGAAAGGATGTCGAGAGACAATAATTCTTTGCCTTTTTGTGTTGACACTAATTGGGTTTATATTATATATCTGTATTGTCTGCACAAATATATCTATAATTAATTTTGTAGTAAATTAATAATAAATTAATTTCTGTAGCATAACAGATATAACAAAAGAAAATGTTTGTTGAAAAATGTTTTTTGTTTATATTCTTAATTTTTCAGCTAAATATTAGTGATACGCTTTTGTGATACACTTTTATATTTTAAAGTCCGGATTTATTAGTCAAATAAATTATATTTTCATGAGAAAATTCATTTTAAACGTAAAGCCTTATATGGTATTTCAGACACAATTCAAGAAATATAGCCAAAACACTGTCTGGACTGCTGTGTAAAAACTTAATTTTCAGACTCTTTTGTATTAGTTTTCACATGGTTTTTATTACATAAACAGCTATTTTAACCAAACGTGGGCTTAGGTTAGTATTCATATCAAAATAAATGTCTCAATTCAATTGCTCTCTCTTTTATAAGTGTATCAAAAAAAATTTTATTTCTATATTTGCCTAATACACCCATATTCAAAATTATTTTAATAGAAATTAAAATGTTACATATAAGTTATATTGAAAAAACTCTATTTATTCATAAACAAAGCACCTTTACAAATATGCATAACACTAAACAAAGCACATGTAGTGAATTTAAAAAGATAAATATTTTTAATATACAGTAAAAATTTCTAGACTGAATTCAATCACAGAATTTCTAGGTATTATATATTTTTACGATTTATCAAAAAATATTATTTGAAAATAAAGCAAAAGGAATGTAATTATTATAACAATTTTGTGAAGAATATTCATTTATTGAGTAATAGTGTTGTATGCAATGCAATTGAATGTATAGATTCTATACTATAGAATGTATGGAAATTAAATATTTAATTGCGGTTAAGAGTTGAATGCAATGATGGGTTGAAAGCACTTTAATTGTATTGATATATCATAACTGTATTATATATCGCATGTGTCTATCATTACCTGATTTGTTTCCAACGGTCACAATGGGTGGCATATTGGGTGCCCTCTCGGCTATGATCTCGTCCTTAAGACGGGTCACCTCATCAAACGAGTCCATGTCGTCGATCGCATAAACCAATACAAACGCATCGCCTGTACTGATGGCTAACTTTCTCATAGCTTTTTAATAAAGATATTTCAAATCTGTTAAATCACAAGCTATAAAAATATAACAAATTCTTTATAAGTAGTAATCATTTTATTTATTTAGCTAATTAATAGTAGTTTTACTTCTATTAATATATTTGTTTTATTATTTTATTGACTTTTATTAGTAGTAAATCATTATTGTTTTTAATCTCATGTATACAAAGATTAAGAATGGATTCCAGAGTAATAATATCATTTTTTTGTTTTTATATGAATAATATAATTTATAATAATAATTTAATTTTAATATTGTTTATAGACTGGGAACGATTATAGATATTTGCATAATGTGTTCAAGTCACGTTAATATAAATATACATCACGTTTATACTGTATAAAACATATCATGTTTTCTATTTAATGAATGGATTTAGTTTTTTTAAATCAGTGTTCAGACTTTTTAGGATTAATACTTAGTTTATTTAGTGTAAAAATAATCGAAATGGATTTGCTGTTAGGATTAAATAACATGCTATTTTTAATTACAACACATGCAAAAACATGTGAAAGATTAGGATAATGATCGCATAACTTGCATAATCATCAGTAGATTATATTGGATTCAAAATTGTTTGTGACTAATGTATTAGTAGTGCAAACAGTTCAAGGATGCGCTCTCAGGGGGTATAGACATCTCCACAAGAGATCCACAAGTGATGCCTATTATCCCTAAATAGTCAATTCATCGGATACACAACCCCTGGATATTATATGATTGAAAATTTAGTTCAAGAACCAAATCATTTTATTGAATTCAGGATTTTTGAAACAATTTATATCCAAAGTTTTTAATAGAATATATCTCTTATTTCCATTGATGTCATATTAATTAACAACAATTTACGCAAATATTGCTCCAATTTACGAATAAAACTATACAAAAATAATTGTATAAATATTAATACCTAGTGCACTCTTAGAATAATGTTCAGTAATCACGTTTTTAAATTAACTAAGCACACTTTGTATTAATAGAGCACAGGTAAATATAGATCTAGTTTTATAATTAGATAAATATAAAATCATTGAGTAATTCCTATCAGCTCATGTAATTAGATACTTTGGCCAAGAATGATATATTATACTTATTTATTAATAGATTATTTTATCTAATTTTAAATTACTAAATATTTTGATTAAATATTAGTTAAATCTAGATTTTCAAAATTTATTTACTTGTGTACAGAGTAATTTTAAGATTTAACCACATAAGGTATCATATACTCGAATCACTTTTTGAATCAAAAACATTTATTTTTTTTAAAATGCATAATTTTATTACTGTCCAGTACTAAAGTTGTAATTAAAAGTAAGCAAGCATTATTTTTTCATTATAATGTATTGAAAATTCTTTTATATTTTAACCAAAAATTAAGATTAAAATCAGTTCAGATAAGAGTGCAATTAATTTTTAGTAGATATTAAGCAATGTTTTTTGTTTTAAGGTTAACAACCTTTAAATTTATGCAAAACTTTTGAATGTCTATAAACATATTAAATATAAACTTAAAACATAAAAATTGTTTTACACTTTATTTAGATTTACTAAAATTCTCGTATATGTTATTATATTAAGATTTATGGATAAAACAGACTATACTCTTGATAAATATATGTTTAATTAGATTATATATCATCACTTGATTATAGTATTTGCGTTTTCACTTACAGTACACTTTCACTAACGTTTTGTTATTTAGTTTTCTTTTACGTAAAAAACTTTTGGTTTAACAAACTATAAAAAGCATCTATTTATAAAACAATTTTTATTTACTTTTATATTATATATAAAAAGTATATAAAACTATATTTGTGTGCCGATAACTGCATACCTGGGAAGGTATAGCTGCCACTGGTGTCCAATAAATCTAAAGTGAGTGTGAGATCAGAGTCTTTGAGTTTGTAGTCGTTTTGATAGAGCTCTTCAACCGTTGGTTTATGGGTTTCTTCAAACTTATCCGACAGAAGACGTCTTACTATCGATGTCTTACCTGACGTACAGAAGTCCACAAATAAATCAATTTCATAAATAAATAAAAAGATGAGACAACTATTGAGACAATATAGCACTACATCGTACGAACTTCAAGTTCAATGTAGACATTGATTAAAAGTATAAATGCAATGAAAGATCAGTATATTTATAAAACAAAAAGTTTATTCGCTATCAAAACAAACGGCTATTGAGTGGTTGAGACCCCGAATGAGAGGATGGATAGGAGAGGGAGCTATAGATGGGATATAGAGATAACGAAAGCATATTTCAAGTTTCATATCACTCTTGAAGTGAGTGATGAAAGTGTAGTGAACTCTCAATGACTTCATTCATAGAATTCATTGACTTTTCGGGATGTCTTTTCTCCACTGATCCCAACGATCGATATATTACTTGATATCACCATTTTTATCCATATAAATGCTTACCATTTATTGTGTTATTTATATTAACTATACATTATAGGCTATAAATTTATATAGAGTCGGAATTTTAATAAAAATGATTTACTAGTTTTTAATCTCCTAATTGATTATAGTTATACTGTTCATACAATACTTTTTTACAGTCGTCCTAACTAATATTTATTTGGCTAACATTTGCAAACACTTGAGGTTTTGTTTTCAGATTGCGAAAGATATGAACATATCAGAAATGAGTGCAAACAGCAAACATTTTGCAATCAATAATCATCGAAAGAGTTTTATATTTGCCCAAAATATTTATATTAGTCTGGATATATGGTATAATACGAGTGCATTAGAATATTCTGCAAATACAATGTGTATTCAGCAATGCATTTATACATAACTAGCTCTGTGTATAACATGATATACTTAACTTATTATATTAAAGAATAGTTTAGAAAATATAGTTTAGTTATGCTTTTATAATGTAGTTATAACAGAAAGAACAAGAAAATACTTTATTCTGTGCAAAACTAACATCAAATCAAATTATAAATTTTAATTGACATTTATGTAAAATAGACGTCAATTTGGAAATGCAGAAACAGAGATTGAGAATTGTAGACTTGCTAACATATTTGTCAAAAACTATATGATTTGTGAACCCAATTCTGTATTAGAGTGAACTGTAAGATGTGTAACACTAGAACCTGGAGTTTGGTTGTCATACGAGAGTTGCAGTGCACTGGCATATAGACTGGTAGTCTCTGTACTCTATGTGCTCTTTTATTGTGCAGGTTATGAAAACGCGTGGGTGTTATTAAATTAATGCTAAAATCGGTCACAAAGTCTATTAAACATTACTATTCTTCGCTCTCTTTTCTTTACACTAATCGATACATTGGATTGTCTTCTATTTTAAAGATATAGTTGAGATGAGACTCAAGAATATTCTGTAGTTTTTAAGTTTAAATTATACCATAAAATACTTTGCAATTTAAAACTATTCGATTTAAAGAGATTAATGTTTTATCCTATTTATAGTTGTTTTACTAACTTTCAGAATCTCTCTCTCTCTCTCACACACACACACAATAATCGCATTTAATTTTTTTTATAAATTTATTTCAAACCATAAGAAGTTTTTACTTAACTTTATTTACAGTTATTTTATAGTAACTAGTTTATGCAAACAAACACTTTCCACTAATATTTTTAGACGAAAAAAGTATTTTATGCATTTGTTTATTGAATATATATATTATATAATATGATATTATTGTTCGCCTCACCAAAAATACTTTTATCGTATAATAACTTTTCTCTTTTAAAATAAATAAACTTTTACATCTCATCTCGTTATACAAAATGCATTAAAATGAGTTTACGGTGTCTTATATAAAAAAGCAATTGTTTTAGTATTTGCTTACGAATTGAAATAAAATTGAGTTCTTATGTGAGTGAATCAAAAATTTATTCACAAAACTATATCTTTTTTGTGAATTCAATATAAATTCTACTCAAATATCATAATAAAAATTAAATAATACTTTCTGGAAAAAATTCATATTGTATTTTGTTTGTGCAAATAATTTATTGTAATCACATAGAAAATTATATTAAACAATATTCACTTAAAAGTTACAAAACTATTTGCATTTCAAATACAATTTTAACGATCGAAAGGCGTAATGCAAAGGAAAACTAGTGGACAGTTGGATGACATTTAAAGCTTAAAAGATTTTCATATAGAGTATACTATTCTTGCCGAGCATTAGATATACTATAATGAGAGCAAAAATTGTTCATTTTATTTATACATTAATTGCTATACTGTTATCATTGCATTAAATACATGAGAGAGTGATGTCAAAACAAGTTATCAATTAAACAATTATACGACACAACACTCACCGACTTTGGCGGATCCCAACATCACAATACGGTAATGCAGTTTCAATTTGTCATCTTTTAGACTGTTTAGGCCTAACATCGACAGCGAGACCACTTTTGACGACGGCATTTGGCTGCGTTTACAAGTTTGTTTGCTTCAGATATAACTTGCTCCAAAATTTGTTATACTTGCAAAAAGCAATACGAAATAACTATAACTGTGTATATATTGCACTTAAAAAAGTTTATCTCCAACTATATTACAATTACTATACTCTTTTTGCAACCATTAGTTATCAATCAATGTATTGCTTTCTAATGTTTAGTTACGATTGAGTTGAGGATTTTTATGAATCGTTTTGTAGAAAAAAAGCTTTTTATACGAAAAGATAGAAAACAGTTTGAGTCGACTAAAGAGTGTATGCGATAACTCGTGTTCACAACCAGACTCTCTATCGCATACACACTCGCACTCATTGACGATATACGTAGGGATAGGGGATAGGGATGTTGTAGTGAAACGCATGCACGGAAATCATTCAAAACCATAAGGATTTCACTATAAATTTTTCTTTTGCTTTCACTCTCTTCTTGTCTCACAATTCCTTCCTATCGTTCACTATCTTTGAAGAAAAATTACTCAAAAATTCATTTAAAGAGCGAATTCTCTTATATACAGAAATGTTTCACTTTATTCTTGAATTCTACGGTATATACTATATATTGTATAATATTTGTATTTTTATTACTATTGTTTTATCCATTCATTCATTCATTCTTACAAATTCTTTCTTAAGTAATAATTCTTTTACACACAAATTCTTTACTATAAATAGAGTTTTACATTCAAATTGAAAACCATTTGTGTTGTCATTAGACAAGCAATTTCCTTAAACACAACTATTTAGGGAAAGAACGACAATTTATATGAAATGTTATTTTCAATTTATAATTAATTATAATTTGAATTTATTATTAAAATAGAATATAATGTGTTTTCAGACTCATCAAATTAAATAAACCTTTATTTCAATTGCTTGATTTATAATTCATTTTAGAGCAAATTATATTTTAATGGACTATTATATTAATATGCTACTAGTGTAATAAATATTTTAAGAATGAATCTCTCTCTCTCTCTCTCTCTCTCTCTCTCTCTCATCTTTACATCTCATCTCATAATACAAGTCAAGGATTTCATTGATAAACAAATCTAAAATCAAAATATTTGTATTGAATGATAGTATTGTTTATTATGATTGAAGATATGGTGTCGAAATCCCACAACAAATTAATGGTTGGATTCTAGATGTAAGACAAAACACACCAAATTCTAGTTATTCGGGGAAATAAGTCTAACTCTCATAAGATATTTATTATTGGTTTTCATATCTTACTTTTCATATCACATAGAGTTTAAGTTTATATGAAAACAACAAGACTTTTATAAAAATAATACAAAAATATATTTTAAAAATTGTTATGAATGAAGAATAAGAAATGTAAACAAAAAGTGGATTACAGTAAATATATATAAACAATATTACTTAAGTAAACAATTTTAGATTCTCTTATATTCTAAATTAATTTCATACATGTATTAATATAATATAAATGCAACATTTCTATGTGAAAATATAATTTGAGCTTTTATTATTTTATGTCTTTTTAATAATGATTTGAGACTTTGTAAGAATTTATAGCAACACTACTGAAGATTTATACTCATATGAGTTGTTAGTATTAAAACAAAATTTATGTGAAAATACAATACTGTATAAATATAATAAATAAATTCTCTTTTAATATATGCTTTTATTATATTGAATGCAACTGTCGTTAAAGAATATACAGAATATTTGGGTATAAAAATCGAAATATAATGTGAAGGCATCGACCCTTCAAAGAGAAAGGGGATGAGAGCATAAACTATAAGTCTCTCTCTCTCTCTCTCTCTCTCTCTCGTTCTGTGTTTACTGTATGGACTACTGGTGTTGAACGCCTACGCCATTCACCACATTCTCAAGAATAAAATAGACGATCGTTTCTATCCATCCATTGATATAACATTATATAATACAGAAAATTGTTGGCAAAAATGTTTGATGAAATGTTTCTATTGTTAAAAACTAATTAGTTAGCGTATGAAATGACAATATATTTAACACAATCTTTGTTTATTGAATGTTTAAAAATTAATTGTTATTCTGTTATTAAGTGTATATTTATCGTTGGTATTTGATTTTTGGTTCAATAACTCATTTTACACATTTTACACAAAAAGTTATTTGTTGAAAATGATAACAAAAATTTGCAAATAGAATATGTTTCGCAATTAAAATATAGTTGAAAAATAATAAAAATTCATTGTATGCCAAACCCGGAAGCATATGAGAAGCACTGAGAGGGAGAGCGAGTGATATATATTGCGAGAATACAGGGCTTTCATAGGTATTGCAGTGCAGAATATTCTTTGTATCGGTGCTCCAGAATATATGGGTTATAGTGTGGGCGGATGTCATGAGATTTGTATTTATCAAAGAATGGGAAGAGATAGCAATATTTGCAGTTCAACCAAAATGCTTAGCTACCAGTGCTATCCCTAAGCGCTATGCCTGTGCTATCAGCTCAGGCACTGGTGCAGTGAATGCATAAAATTCTGGTTATATTCTAAATACGAGTTCTTAAAACTCATTGCACTTAATTGATTCCGAGTCAACAAAATATTATATAATGGATGCAATTTAAAGTTTATGATATTACATAAGAGTTTTCGCTATTTTATCGCTAAATAAACACAACATTAAGTAATAATTTATTAATTTTAGTGCAAAAATGAATTTTTTAAATGTATGCAACCATTTGTAGCTTGACACACAAAGATTAAAACTTTTTTAATACTGTATTATATATTTATGAATGATTATTGAAATTTGTTTAACAAGCTAAGCATTCAATTAAAATCATTACGATTTATGAAACTACCTGTCAGTACAAAACATTAAATGACTTTTTATTTGGGAAATCAATTGAAAACATGTCTCAAGAATGGTTCGGATGAATTGAGTCTGATTCTGCACATTACCACTCTTTCTGCACTGATATTTAGCAAACTTTTGACCGATATTTCACAGAATTATATATATATTTATATTCATTTGAAACATAAGACAACTGATCATGAAGTCTAAGGGAATCCAAAATAATATATGAATCAAACAAAACAATAAAATATTGAATCAAAAATGTTGACAGTTTTCAAGAGTTGCACAAAACTTTTGGCACTAAATTACTGTTTCATCTCATCTCTCATATATTTGTGTCCATTTCTTCTTTCTTTCTATTATTTCAACTCAAATGAACAATATTTTCAATAAAGAAAATGGATTTTTGTAACAAATGATTCTGTAATACAATATATTTTGACACAAATATTTTATGTTATGAGAGAGAGAGAGAGGGAGAGAGAGAGGGAGAACGAAATTTTTTAGGTTATAGTTTTAGATAATCTTTTAAATGTATTGGTATATTTAAATATAAAATGCTTTTAATTATACAGAATAACAAAACATTTACATTAGTATAAGTTATTTGAGTAATTTTTAAAAAATTCTATATTTAAACTGACTTTTACTAGTTTTTAAAATTACAAGTAAAATATTAATAAAATTCATAAATTATAATATAATCTTGGAATTATTAAAAAGAATATTACTAATTATTAATTATTAAAGAGATATTTAAATAACTTTTACAATATATGTATACTAACAAGTACAAGTTGTAAGTATAAATTAAAGTATTAAAATTTCCACGAATCTAATAATGCTATTAAATTGATCTCAAATACACACTACATGTTTAATTAGGTAATTATAATATTTTTAATATTTTCATATTTAATAAGATTGCTATTATCGTAAATATAGTTGACGATTTCTGAAAATATAAATTTATATTAGCCATGCATTAGATTCACAAAATCTATTAAATCCAATCCACCCCCACATATGCAGACCTGGGAAGACATCACAATTTATGAATCCCTCCCACGACTAATGACCCCATTATATACGAGTCCAACAATTCTGTACATCTTAAGCAAAGTGTTGACTATTGACTTACTTTCTCTTAAATTTTGATTGCATTTTACTGTACAATAATAGGAACACAATGTTTTTATTGTACATTTGTGTTTGCATTTTAGATCTTACGAGTTTATCCCTTACAGAAACATCAAATTCAATTTTGACACTGCTGCCTTATTTGCAAATATGCTATATTTGCATTGAAAATGATTTTCGTAAATTAAATGCAATATATTCCGTATTGATTAATTAATTGAAATTTATCAATTGAGTTGCGACTAAAAGGTATTTT
>CAJPVJ010003651.1:0-10685 GCA_905397405.1 Oppiella nova | reverse complement strand
TTATATTTCAAATGAATAGTAAGCATAAACAATGCCCTTTAATATCACGGCTTAATTATAAACATATTTCGGTGGAAAATGTTTTTAATATCAGATTTGAGAGAATTATTGTATAAAATAGAGACAAATAATGAGAACATTGTTTTCAGACTTAAAACGAAAGTTTATTTTAGTTTCGTATATATTATAGATATTAGACTTTTTCGGTAAGCTTTTCATACTTTAATAACTAAATTCCTATTTTATAATGTTATAAATTTTTTTACATAAAACATTAACTATTTTAGTATTAAATTTACGACAAACAATTGATTTCAAAAACTTATATTACAATTGAATATATAATACTTATTAAATGCATAAAACTCACTAAAACTATCAACGAGTAAACTTTCAATACTACAGTATTATCAGATATAATGTTAACACAGTAGTACCAGTATTATAATTTTTAAATGCAATAATTATTAATAAATAATATGCAAATAATTGCAAATTAACTGCAATATTATGGCCCATAATATGCAATAAATTCAAGACATGAAACACTTACCGAAAACTGATGTATGAATTGATGAGCACTTAATAATTGAAACTAAAAACTGATGGACAGGTGCTATGAACTTGAACTTGAATACAGTCTATGCTTTCATATATAGATTCTGTACTGAAGTGCAGATTCTGTGTATGAATGCTGGAGAATAGCATCGATTGCTAGACTCAGCGCACAGTTATATACCACTCGTAGGGATACCAGAGTTGCCGTAACCGTGCAGTGGATGATGCGCTCAACCATCCAAATGCTGTCAAATCAATAAACCTTTGATTTTTATTTATTTCTAATCATATCGACAATTATTAGCAATTATATTTTTGTTTACTAGTATATTTCCAGCGTGATTAGTATGGCTTTTATAATTAAGTGTAATGAGGATAATATTTGTACAGTATGCTACGAATTTTTATTTAATAACTAATCATATGGTGAATACATAACTGGCACGAGTGATATAATTTTCATAAGCACCAAGTTCAGTTTCATAAATACATTGCATTGCAATATGTTTTGGTCACAAAAAATGATTAGTTCATATTTAATAAACAAATGTGTTTTTCTTATTTATTGTTATTCGCATTTAAATGTCAAGTTGCATGAGAAATAACATAGCTAGCAAAAATACTATTTACTGTTATTTACTGTTGTATATTTTTGTCTAACAAATCATATTATGATTATACTAGTATACCACTGTAGTATACTATTACTGTTATTATTATTACTTTTATTATATAAACACATGATTTTGATTACGAGTATTAATAATAATATTCCGGGAATTTGTTATAATAATAGTAAATAAAAATAATATACTACAGTTAAATGTATATTTAGTTTTGAAAACTCATTGAGCACCTACACATACAGTACTAAGCAATAGTAGTGGTCCAGTGGTTTATATATTTATGAGACTGTCATTAGGGTTAGAAAATTAGTGCGAAATTCAATTAGTTGTATATAACTAACCGTAAGAGTAATATAACACGTATTGTGTGCCGTATATTAGGGCCAGTGGTAGACATGGACTCAATTAATAGAAACTAATGCATAGAAAGTAGTATAAAATATGTGTGAATCCACTGTATATTCAAATGTATGCCAAACTTAATGTGATTTGTGGTCATGTGTTGAAACACTAATACATTTAAATTAAGTCTGAGATTTATGTTATTTATATATAACATAAAACATAATGTTTATAATGTGTTCAAATAGTAGGCACAAAATATTTGCTTAATATTAATGCTATTATAAGAATTTACATAAATATTATAGATGTTAATTATGTAGGTATATTGTTTTAGCATGGTAGGTCTTGTATGTGATCAAACTTGATTTTTAAAAATAATCAAAGCTAGATAGATTTGAATATATAGTTGCATAGTTATTTATTAATATTAATAATTACGTAGTATATTATAATTTCACAAAAACATATGCCACTATTGGTTATTAAATTATTTCATTTTAATAATTGAGACCACAAAATGAAGTTGACATTTTTATTTATCGGTCTATTTGAGTATTATGACTTGTGTTCATTCACAATAGTTATATTAAAATATTCTGACTTTAATAAGTAATTTATTTATAAAGATCTAAATAATTTAGTGATCACACACATTCTCTCTCTCTCTCTCTCTCTCTGAGAGAGAGAGCCATGCTAATTGTCTATATTACAGTTAGCTATTAGTATGTGGAGCTATGTTAACATTTTATATATATTCTAGCACCAGGATCATCTAAGCGTGGGTGTCCCAGCACAGCTGGTCAATTCATTTGCCGCTCAGACCAGTGCCAAAAGGAGGGCAAACCCTACCCTACCGACACATCCAAGACATGTTGTAGGGCTCCGTGCGGTGAAACGATATGTACGTCCGTCACTGACTCCAATACACATACACACAATAATCTGACCATGGTCAACGGATTATAAGGGGATTATAAAAGGCTTAATATATTATATAAGCTATGCTTGGTTTCTATGCTAGATTAGATATTTTGTTATAAAACGGTGTAATAAAATAAGTTAATAAAATGTTTTAATAATTTATAAGATTATTATTTATGTCTAATTGGTTGTAATAATTGTAATAAAACAAATAATATTATATAGAGGGTAAGGAGGATGCCTGCGTGTCTATGGGATAATTAACCAGCTCTCCCGGTCAATTTTATTAGCTAATCTTGTAGAGGACATTAAAATATATAATATATGTAAAATTTAGCAACTTTCATCGTAGGGTTTAGCCGCTAGGGGGATTTCAAAAAGTAGAAATCGATGTTAATTTTATTAAATGTCAACCGATTTTAACAAATGAAATTATTTTTCTGACTAATTCAAACATGAGGATTTCAAATAAATTATTATTTATTTAATAAAATTAAAAAATAACGCTAAATTTTACAAAGAACACGTTCGAATTTGACCTAAGCTGGTACCCGGCAAATAATTATTAATTTTTATAGAACTTTGGACGAGGAGTCCGAATATCTAATTTATATTGCCTTGTGACCTCGAGTTCGGGCGAAGTGACCACTTATATCGGTAAAATTTTCATAATGAATATTCCCATGTGATATATCAATTCAATAGATTTTTATACAGAATACAATGATATATGTGAAAATTCAATCAACCTAAGTAATCATACAAATAATGTAGAATTAGTGACGAAAACTATGAAAAATCACTATTTCATTTAAATCTTGAGTTTTCTATATTATTTACACCTTCATATTCAGAGTAAAATTCTCTACCAAATCGTTAAACCACATGTCCATATTTATAACGGAAATATTTTCCAATAAAATGGGACATTATGACTAAACCCATTAAAATAAAAACTAGATTCCCAATTGGCAACCAGGAATTTGTTTAATTTTTACTGGACATCCTACAAGAAATATAACTATGTAATTTCTATTGAATAGTGGCCAACTACAGTGGCCACTTTTATCGGGAAATATTTCCCTTATAAATATTGATATGTGATACATCAATTTAGTAGAGAATTTCACTCTGAATATGACGGTGTAAATAATAATATTATAGAAAACACAAGATTTAAATGAAATATTGTGATTTTTCATAATTTTAGTAACAAATTCTACATTATTTGCATGATTACTCAGGTTTATCAAATTTTTGCATATAGAATCGCATTCTCCGTTAAAATCTCTATTGAATTGATATATCACATGGGCATAATTTATCATGAAAATTTTCCTGATATAAGTGGTCACTGCAACCGAACCCGAGGTCACAGGTCACATAAATTACATATTCAGACTCCCCGTTCAAAGTTCTATAAGAATTGTTAATAATATCCGTCATAATAAAACCCGATTATACGACAAATATGATGGTTAAGGGTTATGCATCCTCCTTTAAAACAATACTTTCAAAGTTATAAACAGTACATATTTTCTATGTAATAAAGCATATTAAATTAGATAGCTAGGTGTGAATTTATAAAATTATTTTATTATAAAACTGCCAAATTAAAAGTAATTTAATTTTAATAGTCATTTAGATTTTATTTATGTGAAAGCGATATTAAAGTTTCAATCATTGAAAAGCATGTTGATTGGGAACACATGTTGGAAAAAGTTATATCAAACATATACGGTATATTTAATTCATGAATCCTTTTTATTTAAGCAAAGCTAATACATAGGAATGAAATAAAAATGGATAAAAAGTGGGTTTTTATAACTGGGCTCAGTGTATCCCTATGATTCATAAAAAACACATTCATTAATTTAATCAGTTTTTGATTTTCAAACATATTAATTCTTTATAATAATTTTATATGAATATTCGTTTATATAAACACTCATTTGATAAAACTGAATGACTATTGATTACAATTTTCTTTAAATTTGTTGATTACTCAGGAAATTTTATTATTCATAATATATTTTCTCATCGATTAATAAAGGTTTGAGTGTTTTATCAATTGAATACTCAAATTATTATAAAGGACTAAAATATTGAAAATCAAAAACTGATTAAAATACTGAATAAGTTTTGTATTACTCACAGGGATACAAGTGGTACAGTGTAATAACTTTTGTATTAAAAAATAGTTGTGTTTTAATGAACAAATATAATAATCTTGTTAGTGCATTATGAGCATTATAATAATATTACAACATAATAATAATAAGATATTATTTAATCATTATGCATGATCGCTGCTATAAATAATATTGGATACTTTGTAATTAAAGTTACGTAGAAAATGTGGGAGTCATTTATTTGACCTACAGTTGAATTAATAAACACGTGCTTACAATTGATGAAAACTGTAATATAAATAATTTAAATTAAACTTATTACACGCATAGTTCTGGTTAAGTTATTGAAGGTTTCTAGTTTTAAAATGAAAAAAAATCCGGTAATTACTAATGTTATTAATCGCTTATACTGAGTGAAAACTATAACAAAACATTTGACAACTAAGTAAACTTATAAATAAGGACTGCTCAATAAGTAAATCCTTTTTATAAAAATATTAATATTTAGAAAAGTATTTATTGAAACTAAAAGAAATTTTATACAGAAGTAAACTATTATATGCGGAACTAGTCTTAGAGTTTATATAAAGCCATCACTCCATTATCATCTATTATTCTGACTTTGTTCTTGACAATCCTCATGAGTGCATGGACACGACTTTGAAATACTTTGACATGAATAGTACATATTTTATTCCTGATTTAACAGCATTTATGAGCATTTTTAACAACTTTAGACCTAATAGAGTACCCACTTTTGCATAGACTTCAGAAGCGCTCAATAGGCCGGTAGGTCAGGCTTAGGGAACGTTAGGCGGATTTTCGTGACCATCAAATGTAAAACGTAAAATGTCCATAACGTATTTGACATCACTTGCCTTTCTTGGACTCCCATTATCTTAAACTTAACTTTATTAAAGAAAATCAATGGTAATATCACTCTATGATAAGTAAGGATAATATGGAACACAAGACTGATCCCAACAATACAATGGGTCGCGCGCGAGACTCGTAACAAAAAAGGGGATTTACTTATTGAGCAGTCCTTACAAACAAGTTCATAATTAAATGAATGATTTTTAATTTTTTGTGAAATTAATTTTTAAAAATGATTTATGTATTATGTATTGACAATGTTTCATACTATATATTCTGTTTATTATCCGCTTATAAGCTGCTTATAAATATAATTGAAAATTGATTTTGATAGTAAATATAAATACACTCTAATTGAAGTAATAGACAGCATGGACAATCCAATCCACATGCCTATAGTACCGCCAATGTTATAGTATAGATCAATATAATCCATTGCCAAGTGTTCAGTTATTTGTGGTTCATAGTAATGATTAGGTATTAAATTAATCTTGGTATAATTCAAGTTAGACCTTACTTTTACCACATTTGCTTTGATCATATTATTGACGCAAAATTTCTTAGATATATCAAGTTTTGGACATTTTGAATTTATTTTACTCACAATAGTCTCGTTCAAAAAATCCGTATAATTATCGCAGAATTTATACCCAGAATATTGCAAATGCTGTTCAATACTGATCTCATACTTGACTCCCATTAGTGGCAGACAATGGTAAGTATGGTTGAGTTCACGAACTATACAATGAACACTATTTATGTGTAAATTATTGTTTTTATAAAACAGTCGCTCATCCCATTCCCCGTCATTTTCCTGGCACTGAAACGTTCGGCGATTTAACTGTCGATAGGATGTCGTACTGAACCGGATATGCGTTTCGCTGTACTTTTCAATGAATGATACTATTCGCGATTCCGTGGAATCTATGCTGAGAAACACTCCTATACTCAACCCATGGCTCCTATACGTCAACATAATTCTCTCCAATCGACTGTCCATTAGTCGTGATTTAAATGTTGCCATAAATTCATTGGTTATGTTTGCAAAATATATTTGTCGAAATATATCGGGTAAAATTGAGCCATTATTATATTTATCAAATATTATACGATTCTCATGTTCGGGACATTTTAATCTTGGGGAATTAGTAAATATAAAATAGCAATCTAAAGCTTTATAGTCATACATTATACTGCGATAAAAAGTTAAATTACTCGTGGACAATAATTTGAAATTTAATTTTGGATAAAATTCTTTTAATTTATCCGTCATAGTAGGTGCATCATTTATATTCATTAAATGTACAAATTTTCTAAGATATCCTGGATAATTTATAGCCAATGCTGTTATATTGCTCACAGATGGATATATTAGAACCTGAACCAGGGGCACACTTAAACTAGATATAATATTCAATGAAAATTTAATATTATTTTTGATATAATCTTGATAAATGTCATGAATTTGATAGCACATTAATAATACACAAAGAATAAATGTGATGCATTTAATATATTTTGTCAAAAGTATAAATTTTTTGAAATCAATTTTCCATCTTTTAATACGTTTTAGTCTCCTAATAATAACTTTTATGATATCCATAGTTGTCGTGACAATCGTATAGACACTGAATCCCATCCACATTCCCATGAGTCCACCCATTGTTGACAAATACACTATTAAATCCATTTTTGGACTATAATTCCAAACCATTTTAACCATATTTTCATAATTATAAAAAATTCCTGTTTCAATTCCACCTTCAATTTTTAAATAATTAACTTGGACATTTGTCAAATAATTATTGCATTCAATTTTGCATAATTCATACAATAATTTATTATTTGGTTTAACTACACAATTATTGATTGTATCGTTAATTATTAATTGACTTTCATTTCTATACGTCTCTGACATCCAGTAGTGATTATATCCACACTTTTTGCGCTCAATTTGTTTCATCACTTCTAACATACAGTCGGCTCTGGATTTATAGCCACCCCTTCCTGGCATACCATTGCTCCTATAGTCGTAACAGTCTGTCCGATAGGGTCGGGGTAATAGTATTTGCAAATCCGTGGTCACATCTATATTGTATATTACAGAATTTATATTCAATTTAAACATTTTGGTAAAATGTGAGGAACTGTATGGCAGGTGCAACCCAACTGATACCCCATCGATATTATCCAAGAATATTCCAATTTTTGAGTTTAAATTTAACCTCAAATGTGTCAGATCATTATATTCATTTAAATAAGTAAAACATACTCCCGAAAAGTATTTATAACTTAAAAAAATGGAAGCAAATTCACTACACAAATCGTCTACACCATCTACATAACAAATATTACCAATATGCTCAAGGTATTCTTGGATTGTCTTATTCCTATACACAGAATATTCTTTATTCATACATAAAGTTACTGAAAAGTTTTGATAATAATTTCCAGACTTGCGGTCAAATTTCAAGTCAGTGTTTACTTCGTACTCCAAGTAATTGACTGTTTGGTCGCATATTTGGTACACAAACCCCGATATTATGAATAAATTAAATAGTAGTTTATAATTGAAATAATATTTTCTTATCAATGAAATCATTTTAATAATAATTTTATAAATTTCTTTAAAGATTGATTTTGTTATTAAATATAAGTACTCTATTAAAGACATTAACTTAATTAGACACTTACAACCGTTTTCAATATACTGTTGTTTCATACATACAGTACTGTATTATAAATACTGAATTTAATTATTAATTAAAAAATTATCTTTTGTATTTTTATTGTATCAAATTGTGTCAAATTGTATCATTATTAATTAATATGATAATGTATAATAAAATTGTATGATACAATAAAAATGAATATTAATTAGTTGTTTATTTCTTAAAAACATTTATTTTATATATATTATTCAAATGCAAATTTTTAATTTAATTAAAAAATTTTCTTTTATTTAATTATATCATTATTAATTAAATATGAATATTAATACGTTTCTCTTTAATAACTAATAAATATTTCTCAATAGAAAATAATTAACGGTATATATTAGATAATTATAACACAAATATTATAATATATGCAATAATATTATAAACAATAACGTAATAAACAATTTAAAATAATTAATTTTTGACTACAATGACTACAATATAATATATGATAATTTAATGCAGTAGGTTATACTTAGAAATGCAATAAATATGGATCCAAAGTGGGTTGTTATAACCGGGCTAAGTGTATCCCTGTGATTCAGACTGTTTCAATCACCCATTAAAAAGACGTTGGATTCAAAATTTCAAAACTGTAAACAAATGTCCAACAGAGAGAAAAATTTTGGTAATACATAATAGCTTATTAACAAAATTTGTGATAGCTATTAGTATTTAATATTTTTAATAAATTTAAATATTTTACTAAATTTTGCCTAGAATTAACTTAATTGTGCACTGAATTAACTTAATTATGCACTGGATTTACTTAATTGTTAAAAAATTAAATTCTATAATTAGTTAATTCAATGCATCACAAATTTTGTTAATAAGCTATTATGTATTACCAAAATTTTTTCTCTCTGTTGGACATTTGTTTACAATTTTGAAATTTTGAATCCAACGTCTTTTTTAATGGGTGATTGAAATCATAAAAAACACATTCATTAATTTAATCAGTTTTTGATTTTTAAACATATTAATTCTTTATAATAATTTTATATGAATATTCGTTTATATAAAAACTCATTTGATAAAATTGAATGACTATTGATTACAATTTTCTTTAAATTTGTTGATTACTCAGCAAATTTAATTATTCTTAATATATTATTTCATCGATTAATAAACGTTTGAGTGTTTTATCAATTGAATACTTATCTAAAAGTATTATAAAGGATTAAAATATTGAAAATCAAAAACTGATTAAATTAATGAATGTGCTTTTTATGAATCACATGGATACACTTAGCCCAGTTATAAAAACAATTTTTGTTACCCACTTTTATTTTCACTTTTCTGGAGATCCTACTAATACATCAAAAAAATTAATATTCATTTTCTAATATATTTTCAAAAAAATTTTTCATTTTATTTTGTAAAAACGTTCTAGGTTTATTATTATTATTATTATAAAGTATAGTATATAATTTATATAAATATTGTATTTAGCAATTTTGTATTTAAAAGATTAAATAATAATTAGTAATAATTAAAAGCAAGCATTTATTGATTGAATTAATTACTATAAGTAATACATTAATCAATAGACAGTTAGTGAGTAGTAAACCAATAAATAGTATAATATCTCAAAGTATATATTTATATACGATATTACAATAATTGTGTGTAATATTTGTAATTATGTCCAAATTTAGACAATAATAAAAGTGCTATAATAAAAATTAAGTTTAATAAAAGTATTAATTAATTTATAATCATAATTTACAATTAATTAATATTTTTAATTTCAGTAAACATATGCCACTAAAATTTATTAAATTTTATCATTTCAATAATTGAGACAAAATGAAATATTTGACATTTTTATTTATCGGTCTATTTCTTATATCCTTGACCACAAGTAAGTGTTATCAAGAGTTTATAGCCCTCCACCTCTTCAGCCAATATAGTCATACATTTGTCTGTCGTATGCTTCGGGGACGGGTAGGCCAGTCCGTCGTTAGGCTTTTCATTGCCACACACGGCCCCCGATATTGTGATTATGATCATCAAGGTAACAATTGTAGTCATTATGGCGGTCACCCTTTTTTTGACTCAACACTTAATAATTGAGTAATAATTGAGTGGAAAATGTGTTTTGAGGCAAAAATATTAATTAATAAGAATCTAGTATTAATTATATTCTAAATAATTCTATTGGTGGACAGGTATGCCAATCTATTCGTAATGAAAAATATTGTACACTTTGTAAATTATATGTAATTAAAATCTGTGTGTATGGTTTTTATAATTACACGCCCTCCCAGTTCACTAGTGCCTACTTACTTAATAAACCTTTATATAGAATTTATATATTTCTCAAACACGATGTCAAAGTGAAACTATCATGTTTCCAAAATAAATTTTTATTGATATCATATTGATTTACAATTATTCTTAATGCTGTATAGATTTTATGATTAAGATTGTCATTAGTTATCATTTGTTTATAAGAGAAACACGATGTCAAGGGATTACAAATTGTCAATATAATTTGGTGAAAT
>CAJPVJ010003650.1:0-10686 GCA_905397405.1 Oppiella nova | reverse complement strand
GTCTATTTGGTGGTAATGTCAATATACTCAAAGGTGGTGGTAATACAGGTGTGTATGTATCCCTGGTCATTGGCATATTGCTTGTCATAATGATAGTGGCATCAGTGGTAGTTTATGGGGTAATTCGCATAAAATCAGTTAAGTCTCAAAAGGTCCCGGACAATATAAACACAACAAAATCAATGAAATCGTTATCGGATTTAAATGTTAAGCCGAAATCAAGCAAATCTCCGGCAATACAACAAATACCAAGTGTTTCCCCAAAATGAAAACGTGTTCACAAACTACTAAATTATATGATTTTTATGATAGATTTTGTAGTATTATATACGGTATACATTGTATGATTTGAATTATTTATCTAAATTTTATTTTCAAAAAATTGAATTACAATTAATTTACTAATAAAAAGTTTTGTTACATTTGTATAATTTGTTTTACAGTTGTATACCAAATAAATTTAGTCATTTGTCTATTATGTAAAATTATTAACTCAAATTTTGTTGTACTCTGTATAACTCGTGATAAATTTAGTCATTATTTAATACATTTTTCAATATCTGTTACCATCTCTTAAGCCCTGATCTCTTATTTTTGATACCTTTCACTGATTAATAAAATAAGTTATTGAAAACAATCCCTTAACTCGTGATACCATCGATTCATTGTAAGAGATTTTAGATTTAATTCTTAACTTATTAACAATTTTAATAATACCGTTGAATATAATGGGAATATATGTAAAGTATTTGAAAACTTTTTAAAAACTTTTAATAAAAAATAACTTTTCCCCGCTTGGGAAGCGATCTTATGTCCCCTTCCTATTGATTTACTTTAACTTAGCTATTATTAGTGCGACACTCTAACCGCTACACCACTCTACTCCCCACCACCACCCAAAGCTAAAATAAGTTTTTAAAGTTTTCAATGACTTATAATTATCAGAGAAATGGTTTAAAAGTATAGAAAGTATACTATAATAATAAATTTTATTTATATCTCAAAACAATTTCTAATTTATTTTTGCATTTTGCTTATATCTCGAGATCAATGCAATTAAAAACATTAATTTGAATTTCAAACAAATAAACGATTAGTTTATAATTTCATTGAATTTCTGATCATTACTCCTATTATAACCACAAATAAATAGCAAACAAAATGCAATCCTTTATCATCATTTACACAGGTATTCAATACGTATGACATTATTTGGTGATAATTGCTAACTAAACCTTTTAATTAAATTAAATTTCAAAAGCAATTGTCTTTATATCGCATATCCGTTACATAGAAATGGGCAAAGATTTCTGCGATACCTTTGCAAGCAATTCATATAAAATAGACTACAGTTTCTACCGACTAATAAGGACTAAATTAGCATTAGTTATGGGACACGACTACTGGCTCTACACTTTAGGCGACACTAACGATACTTTCCTTAGGATTAGTCACGAAAGCGATTGGTTTGGGAAGCGATACTCCACCGGATTCTCCGTACAATACCCTAATAAGACAGTCTCGGGGCTATTGGATGTATAGTTCACAACATATTAAGTTAGAAATACTTTTTAATAAGTTTTTACATTCAGTCAAACAACTCGACCATCGATTGGGGAGTATTTGATGAGATGAATGACAATATATTTGGTAAATCCGAGCGACAGTCCACTCAACAGACGTCCATAAACTTCACGATTGACTTCAAACCGACGGTCACTTTTGGGACGAGACGAGTAGACACCGTGTGTTTTATGAGTCAACAACGGGCCGCAAAAGCATTCAAACAAATCTACCGGTGCTATCAGTTCATTGAGGGATCCCCGCCGGTAGACGTCACTAAATTGTTGGTAAATGTCATCAAAACTAATAATAAGATCACATCCGATGTGTCGGTAACTGACGTCGAAAGTCCGTACGAAGTGCTGGCTATGTTTGGTCCGTTCACTTCAGTCGGATATGCAGTCCTATACTATGAGCACAAGAATATCAGATTCTGTTACACAAAGCTTCCGGTTTTTTCCAGAGGAGTAAATATTATGTCTAAAATGTTTGATCAATAATTATGACTTCAATTGTGTCTATCATTAGTGCGTTGACGGCACCCATGGTTTGCTCATTAGCTGCGGTCCCAGTCCTACAGACACTACGGAATCGGATTATAAGGCGATTATTGTAATATTTATTATAGCCTTCATAGTAGTGGTGGTCATTCTGGCGGTCATACTATTTATTATATTTATTATCAAATTCATGGATAAACAAAGAGAGTACACAATTAGTCAATCAATAAGTCATGGAAATAAACTAGATGATATATCCATAGTCACCCTCAAGTCTGTCAACAGTAAAGCCACGAGATCTCCTCCTATAACTAAAACTCATTTCCGATCAAAAGCTGAGTCAAAGTCTGTCCGAAAAAAGATTGTAATCTAAAACTATGTCTATTCAGCCGATAAGCATTTAAAATGAAAAAACTTTTTGTAATTTCTAGCAATTATTCAAATTTGATATATTTTATAATAAATTTGCAAATATGGTAAATTCCTTCTAAAATATTACAATTGTTTGTTTTGTTGTTTATAATAAATACTACATCAATATGATGCGGCAATATCTGTGGTAATATTATATTGGTGCAAAAGTACGGGCGTCGACCTTTATTTGAAAACTGTGCTAGCTAAAACAAAACAAAAAATATAAATTTTTACAATTCTTATTGACTTCAAGGCACAGAAGTCATAAGTTTGTAACAGCACCGGTATGTTTCAAACCAATTTGATTTGAAAATCGAGTCCAATTGGTATTGTTTTGCATATAAACCATTTATTGTCATTTTCATTATTAAACTAATGATTAGTTACTACTGTAATCCCAAAAACATGAATCAGAAACTCAAAACAATTTTTATAAAGTTGGGGTTAATATCTCGAGACTTATATACAAAGTACATTTCTAAAAATAATTCTGATTCAAAAATTATCAGTTTTTATTTTACAAATAGTTAATTTCCATTGGAATTCATTTCACAAACACATAATGAGACACTTTTATAGCCCACCATTTGTTATCACATGGACAGGTAGTATACTGTATACCCTAAAACGATACTAAAATTTCCATTTCATTTCATTAGTAATTGTCTTTATATGACATTTCCGTTGCATACAAATGAGCGAAGAATTCTGCGATTCCTTTGAACAGAATTCCTATAAATTAGACTTTAGTTTCTACAGAATATTCGTGAACACCACTACACAAGTTAACACACACTACTTGGCATTAGGTATTGGACACGAGTATTGGATTTACAACTTGAATGACAATAAGGATACTTTCCATACAATTAGCGATACAAGCGATTGGTCTGCAAATGTATACTCCACTGAATTTTGTGTAGATTCCGAGGGAAATACAATCTGCGGACTATTACATGTAAATCACATATCATTTACAGATATACTATACTTATCACAAGTTTTTTCAATTTTACGTTTAGTCAGACCAAGCAATCATCGATTGGGGACCAATCAAAAGGCTTAATAAGATCACAACTAAGGTATCGGTGACTTACACTGAAAGTCCGTACAAAGTGCTGGCTATGTTTGGACCATATAATGACCCCCAATATGTTGTGCTATACTATGATCACAAGGATATCAGATTCTGTTACACAAAGTCTTCAGTTTTCGTTGAAAATGTAAGAAATATGTGAAAAACTTATTGAATTATAAATTAAATACAATTGTATTTATCATTAGTGCGGTGACGGCACCTATGGTTTGCTCATAAGTTGCGATTCCAGTGATATTTATCTCTCACAACAAAACCCTATAGAGTCTGGTAATGAGCCGGGTATTGGACACAACACTTCAAAATCTAGTGATGAGTCTAGTATTGGACTTATTATAGGAGTTATTATAGGAGTGGTAGTTATTCTAGTGGTTGTCCTGCTTATCATATTTCCCATCAAATTCATGGCTAAACAAAAGAAGTCCACACAACCAATGGTGTCAACCGTTTAAATGAAAACCTTTTATTTTATTTTGCAATTATTTATTTGTAGTTTTATTTGTAATTTATAAATTGTAAATTGTAAATTTTAAATCTAGTTAACGTTGATAAAGTCGCTAAATTTATGTATGCATTTTAATTTGAGATTATATAAGATTTTTGTTATTATTAGTAATAATTTATTAGTACTGTATTACTTTCTTATTGTATTTGTATTAAACTTTCAATTTTTCTAAGAGTAGATTTTAAAATGACTTTAAGATTACTCGAGTATTCAGATCTAATAAATAGCATTAAATAAACACTAAGTCTAAAGAGTTATTTCATGTCATATTTAATCTCTAAAACAAATGATAACAAAACTTTTTTATTACAGTAGTAAATTAGATAAATAAATTGAATAATTCTAATAACACAATGTATATATAATAATACAAAATCTATCATAAAAATCATATAATTTAGTAGTTTGTGAACACGTTTTCATTTTGGGGAAACGCTTGGTATTTGTTGTATTGCCGGAGATTTGCTTGATTTCGGCTTAACATCTAAATCTGATAACGATTTGATTGATTTTGTTGTGTTTATATTGTCCAGGACCTTTTGAGACTTATTATCTGATTTTAGACGAATTACCCCATAAACTACCACTGATGCCACTATCATTATGACAAGCAATATGCCAATGACCAGGGATACATACACACCTGTATTACCACCACCTTTGAGTATATTGACATTACCACCAAATAGACTGCTACTATCGGAACATGTGATCAGGGCTGTTTTAGGTTGTTCACACTACACACACATTTAATTAACACAAAAACATTTAAGACTGTTAAAATAATAAAATACTAATACCTGGGTATAATTAGGGCTCGTAATACAGTATGAAATGGTGACTCCCTCCTTGAATAGTAGCCCATAATGCGTATTGAACCAAGGTCCAAACATGCCAATCAGTTCGTACTGACTCGTGGACTGTTCAATAAACTGGACCCTTTTACCCGTCTCTTTGGTATAGGTGGCAAACCCTTTTGGGTACTGTTCCCCAGTCTCGCGGGTATACTCCTTCGCCTTCAGTCCATTTGACACATTACTGAACTGATAGCATCGGTAGCGTAGATTAAACGGCTTATCTGTAGCGGACTGTTGTTGGCCCACAAAACACATGACATCCGGCATATCGTGAACCTTAAAGTTGGCGATCGGTTTGAATTGGTCCTCAAATGTGATACGAGTTTCCGGATGTTTGAAATACTGGGATCCGATGGTCTGGATGTCGTCGGTGTTGTCGTACATCACCTGCCAATCGATGGTATTTGTCGACGGCTTATAGTCGGGGGAAATAAAAGAGTTGATTGCATGGCTTATAGTTTTTAAAATTAGTCAATGGTTTGTAAATTTAATTATCTGTATATTGAATGGTAGTTAAAATTACAACCAAATTAACTCTAAATCAAAAGTAATTCATACATTTAAGAGTCCGTATGAATAAGTGGTGACCATTTGGTTGAACACAAATAAATAGGCTTTCGTTGAGTTGTGTCTGACAGCGAAACCAGTCCTGTATTTACTGTCAAACCATTGATTCTCTGCTGAGATTGCATTCAATTTGAGTTTTAAAGCCATAGTTTTGTCATCACTTTTGTTTGACTTCCAGTTTGCCGTCAGTTCCCAATACTTGTGCCCTATTATCAAATACGCGTGAATGGGATCTCCCTTCCGATACCATCCCAACTGAAAGGTTGAGTCAATTCTCTGTGAATTCTGTTCATATGAATGACAAAAGTCTTGCATTGATTCGCAGACCAAGAATCGCGACAAACATGCGATAACTGTAGGCATGAATTGTATCGTTAATTAGTTTTAGGAATTCATACAGAATTATAATCACTATTAATACCAATCAGAATGTCTATAATTAAATTCATGGAATCAGTAATTTTTCTGATAGATTTGTTTTATAAAACTAATTCACGGCTGACATCAAAATCCGCTTAAAATTCAGATTTTGAATCCTTATTTTTAACTAATATATAAAGCAATTGACAATTATATTCACAATCGTAACAATCAATGCCTTAACGCTATTATTCTTCAAATTGCAATCAATCCTTTACATCACTAAAATGTTCTTGTCAAAAAACAAAATTCAAATCACAACTGATTTACTGGTTTATGAGACAAAACACAAAAGTGTCACAAATAGTGAGCAAAACATTTGATATCCATTTCCATACACTTGTAAAAACAAATTTCAAAATCAAAACCAATTAAAATCAAGTGATCATTATATGCACAACTGGTTCAAGAAAAAGCCCAAACCCATGGATCCGTCTGAAAAGGATAAGTCCGTAGACTCCTTGGCCGGAGAGCCCGTTGAGAGCACCTGTAGGCCCAGTGGTTGTGCCAAAGCTGTGCTCCCATTCTTTTTGGGCATAACTGTGGGCGCAGTTGTCGTTTACTGTTGTATCAAATATTATCCGTAAAACTCATTTCAATGGATCCAACAGTTTCTGGTTTTGCATCAAAATTATATGATTAGAAATCTGACACTTATTTCTTTGTATAAAAATTGTAATCAAAAACTTTATGTTAAATAAAATTCAATATTAAACTCAAATACAAAATCAAGTTTTCGTTTTTATTGAAATCTAGGAATTCATTTTTACTTTTGTAACTAATCTAAGGAATGCTATTCAAAAGTCTTACAGAATATGAAAACAGATATACTTTAGAAAACTGGAGAAATATAACACTTTTTTGAAACAAATAATCAAAACTACATATTATTTTACACTGAATTTAAGTTTAATTAGGTTTTGGTTACAAATTAAGGTGTTTTTAATATAAAATACAAAAATGCATTCAATGCATATGCAGACAAATATATAAAACTATAAATAACTATTAAAAAGCTAAAGATTTGATAGTACCGGTCGTCATATTATTATATGGGGATGACTCGTCGGGCGTATTGACACTACTGTTCGGCGGTGTCACAGCACCGGTAGGTTTTTCTGCAGCTTTCTTAGCGCCTATATTTGACGACAAGTCATGCCTTTTATTAACAGCGATCGGTGACCTGGATTTGGGAGCCCGGGGACGTTTGTGTACAGCTTTCTTAGCGCCTATATCTGGCTCCAGGTCAAGCCTTTTATTAAGGGCGATCGGTGACCGGGGTTTGTGAGCACCTGGAGGTGATTGGGGACTCTTTGCTCGCTTAACCTTTTTATGGGGCGACGATATGTCTATCGAGTACACTAAATACATCATAAATACCACAAGAGTTGTCAGTATAATGGACAGCCCTATCACGAGATAACAGATGGCGTAGAGAGTGTCCAGGTTAGTCACGGATAAACTAGATAACAGTGGGATCCATAGCACGGGTTTACAACTTATTAACAAGTGTTGTGTTAAATTCTGGCACTGAATTCAGAAAAATAATTACAGAATATTCTGTAAATACAAGTTATTATGACATGACATACATCGCCAAACACGTGGGACGCCGGCACCCAACACGAGTAGATATTGTAGTCTAGTTTGTATAACATTAGGTACCGGTGCTCGTCAAAGGGTCCGAATACGGCCAGCATTTTGTGTGGGCTCTCGGCGTTCACTTTGCCGTCAAATACGCGGTGAATGTCGTTGAGAGTGGTGTTTGTGGTCTCTGTAAAGTAGGTGAGTGTCGTGAAGTGAAAGCACCGGTAGTTTTTGGCGAACACGTCGGTGAACGCCATCACCTCTTGGCTTAAGAGGCAGATAATCGATTGGCCTAACGGTGCGATGATACTGACGGTGGGTGTGAATCCCGGACCTAACGTTAAGTTCAACGGCTTTTCAAACGATCGGTCAGTGTTTGTCAAACTATAGGCGCCGTCACGGAATTGCCCCCAATCTAGAGTCTGGTCACTGGGCTAATAGGGTTGGGAGGTATGAGTGGTTTGGTATTAAAATTATATTTTGAATGTATGTATAAAATGCAAAACTTATAAGAATTTCAAGTAATCTTAATGTTAAGGTATCACTGGTTTTAAATACGTGTGAATCAAAGCTTGTGTTTAAGTTATCAATAATTTTAGTATAGATTATATGATTAAAAATCTTATTCATAGATTAGCAGTGATTTAAAGTCTATGAAATTAAATGAATGATAATTTTTGGGATACCTTATAGAGTGCATAGAAGTACTGTTTGTTGTATTGGACGCTAAACCCAGTGGTGTATCGTTTGCCAAACCAATCGCTTTGATAACTATTTGTTTGCAAAACCGGATCTGTTTTGTCGTTAAAGCCGACGAACCAATAGTTTTGGCCAATAATTAGCGATAAATAAGATCTTATGGTTTGGTTATCGCTGTATAAGCGCTGAAAACTATAGTTTCGTTAAAGCCGACGAACCAATAGTTTTGGCCAATAATTAGCGATAAATAAGATCTTATGGTTTGGTTATCGCTGTATAAGCGCTGAAAACTATAGTCTATTTCATATGAATTGTCTTTGAATTGTCGGCAAAAGTCAC
Source organism: Oppiella nova (assembly GCA_905397405.1). Classification (NCBI taxonomy): domain Eukaryota; kingdom Metazoa; phylum Arthropoda; class Arachnida; order Sarcoptiformes; family Oppiidae; genus Oppiella; species Oppiella nova. The sequence continues at coordinate 2,139 of CAJPVJ010003650.1, read as the reverse complement.
CAATGGTTTGATGGACAGGGAGTTGTGATAACAATGAGACTAAGACTGACAATGATATAGGGATTAGTGAGACAATTGATTAACAAATTCAATGGTTTTATGGTCTATACCTGTCAGAAGCGATACAAATGAATACATTTTGAAATACATGTTAATTACTGTAAAAAAAACTCTCAACAGTTTTGAAATGAATGTAAGTCTTGTTTGAATTTTATATATTTAAATTTTAAAACAATATTTATTTGATACGATAATAAAATTAGTATCGAATAAAGGTGACAAAACGGACATCAAATGTTTTAACGAACATCACATGTTTTAACATAATAAGTAATAACGTTGTCCAAAATCATTTAACACAATATAAAATCATATATTTTTAACATAAAGTCAAAAGAATATCAAAATTCCTGTCAATTAAATGAAGGTTTAATTTAACCCAAAACCGGTGTATCCGTGAAGTCAACCGAATCGGTGGCGGAATGTAATTCAAACACTAATATATCATTTTTTCCCGTTTTTAGTAACGGTGCAGGGATATAAAGTGTTTGTTGGGGTCCGATGTGGTAATACCGGCCTATATTGAAACCATTGATGAATATATTTCCCTTCACCCAACCGTCCAGTCGTATGAATGTATCCCTCGCTGACAGGAATTATAGGTTAAGTTTGGCTATTTGCCGACCTGAAAACTACGGAAGTTACTTTCCGAAAGGGAAGTTAAGTCTGTTAACAAATTGTTTACCAAGAAACTTAAGTTCGCCTTTACAGACAATATTTGTGGCAACTTTTGTATCGATACTGATATCGCCGTTAAGACCTTTTCGGGCGGTATTAATCCCGTCCCCAATCTTCGCTCGACCCGTGTTTTCGACGATTATATCCAACGTATGAGTCGTTGTGTTTGCAAATTGTGTGTCAATTAAGTCCTGATTATAGTCTTTATTGTTGTCGACAACACCGACCTCTTTGTGGTCTACGAGTATGACTCCTCGATCAGAGGCACCACCTATTTTTATTCCCAATATTTATAAGTAATAATTAACTTAATTTAATTATAATGGGTTGAATTACCCGTGAGTTTCAAATGCTTAAACTTATTAACATTTGCGAGTCTATAGAGAATGAAACCAAAATTTTGTCCATAATTTGAGCCAATATTCAAGAACTCCATGTGTTGTGGCTTTTCGGTGACGATTGGCTTGATTTTGGTCAACACGTCCTCTAAACTCAAGTAATCCTTAACTTTGAGTTTCCCGTAACCAGTGGTTAGCGACACGACCGGGGGTTTAGGTATCAATAGTTGTGGTAAACCTCTCTCTTTCGTGAACTTCTCAATCAATTCCTTAGTTTTCCAATACTTTGCGGTATAATTGCCTTAAAATACATAAGAATTATTAATAATTTTCATAACACATCCCAAATAAANTAGTTTTCCAATACTTTGCGGTATAATTGCCTTAAAATACATAAGAATTATTAATAATTTTCATAACACATCCCAAATAAAAACATACCTGTCTCAGATAGTGGTGCGTCATAATCATAACTAGTGACCACAGTATCCCCGTTCATAAACCCAAAGTTAGTGCCACCGAAAAACATGTAGAAATTAACCGATGAATTGGCCTTGAACAGTACATCGGTGATCTCCTTCTCAAAAAAGTTAACATCATAGGTGTGGTGTTTGTCATCTCCCCATTGGTCGTACCACCCTGGCCAGAACTCGGACACATACAGGGGCTTATTAGGCTGCGCTGCGCGTAGTTTAGTTAATAGGTTCAGGGAATCGGACTGAAAGTTATCGGTCTCTAAAACGCCTGAACATAAAAACGAGTTATAAATAATCAAATGTTTTTAAAAATGAGATTTTTGTTAGTATTTTGTAAATAGCATAATAAATAACACACTTTTTTAGTGATACTGATAGTAATGGTATATGAAAATTATGTTAAAAATAACTAGTATTTTGAATAATAAAATCAAAACATCAAAAATAACTCAAACATCAAAACTGGTTGCACCCATACCTGGGAGGGCAGTCTTCGTGGCGTCGGCTGCCGTACCAAATGAATCACAATTAGTGAGCAATTCTTTGAATCCGTGGGAATCGATGACATTCTTCATGAACTGGAAGTA
>CAJPVJ010003649.1:0-10687 GCA_905397405.1 Oppiella nova | reverse complement strand
TATTCTCGACGCCCCCGCCCGCCGGCTTCATATACGCAATGGAGGCGCCGCCGCCCTATCCCGGCCTTAACACAGCGCCGCAGAACTACGCGCCCTATTCGCAGATGGCATTCCCAGCCTATGGACAACCCATGGGACAACCCATGGGACAGCCCTACGCTGCTAATGGGGGACCAAACTATGGCGTCTACCAGAATGGAGGGGCGATGGCAGCGGCGCCGACAGCCCCACAACCGCCCGGGTTTTCGTTCAGCGAGAAGCCGCCCACTTATGACGAGGCCATCAAAAAGACTCAGTAAATGGTGGGGCCGTAGGGTTAGGAGGCGTAGGTTTGGTGTAAAATAGTAGTGATTTGCAAACAAATTTCCGGAAATTGTTTCATTAGTTTGCGTTATTTTTATTTAATATGTACTGTATTTCTAATTGTATTTTATATTATTTCTGATAAATTGATATTAATTTAGTATTAAGTCTTCAGATTTATGAGTAAATTTTGATATGTTTTTCAAACTAATGTCCAGTTTATGTCGTGTCTACACAAAACTCTCGAGCAAATGATGACTGTTTTTGAACCGATTATATGATAATTATATTTACTTTGTGTATACTTTTACGATACCCAACGCCAAATTGAAACAATGTTTATGACTCTAAATGTGTAAACAAACAAATACTTTGTATTTAATCTCAGACTTTGTTTTTTATACTAATTTGTGAATAACTGTTGAAATGTTGGCTTAAATGAAATCTTTGAACTGAATATTACGGTAGAAATGTTTTGTTTATGTTTTTGCAGTAAATATTAGATATTCTTTGCATTAAGCGCTTAATTATTGAGCCTTAAAACACAAGTATTTAATAGTTTGCAATAAAATATTTTTAATATTACTATATTATAAAAAAGCAAAATATCTCTCTATTTATATGTCATAAGATTTGAAAACGATTTCTGAAAATAGATTTCTCCGGCTTTAAAAAATAAGTGATTCAATAATTGCTTGAATTTAAATGTATTTTAAGAATTGTAATATTATTTTTGATTATTAAAAACCATTTTATTTAACTGAATATTATGTACGTGAATAGTGGCATACAAAGTATCATGTATTAGATATTTAAATATAAATTTAATAATAATATACTGTACGAGTTGAGGGTTAGAATGAATTGATTTATTAATTAACTGTAAATTTAGTGCCCCTTTCACTAAGACTATCGTAATACAAGTAAAAGGTGTTTGAGTTAATGGTATTAACTTAAGACTTATTAAACGTGAAATTTTTAAGAAAGAAAGAAAGAAAGAGAGAGAGAGAGAGAGAGAGAGTAGTTTGTTGTGAAGCATTCGTATAGCGATTATTAGAAGTTTGGAAATTCAGGCCAATTTGGAGTGAGAAAGACCTAAAGGCAGGCATTATAGGTCATCCCTCCCGTGCCGTCCATATGAGCACAGCTTCATAAACAGCAAGAAGTGCTCTCTTGAGTCGACTATCCAAGGGTTGGCTGCTATCCACTCATGTGCTAAGACAAAGGGTTGGCACATATTTTCTTGTACTATATTTACGGCAAAACATGGTTTATAATTAGATAAGAGAAAAAGTTAAGGTACACTCTGTTTGAGACCCCCTTATAAAACTCTGACAGTGTGTTTGTGTGCCTGTGTTGCGGACTAACTGTCCAACTCTTGATTTACAGCCTTGAAAGCCAGGTATAAAAACACGTTTAGAGAAATCGTATCTGAGTTTCTATTTTAGCCTTTTTTGTCGACAACTTTCGTGAAAACAGTGTTATTTAAGTTCATCTGATTTCACGAAACAGAATCTGAGTTTAACTTTCGATTTGCGGTTTAGTTTCGAGTCAACAGTTAGTGTTGAGTCAAAACTTTTAGCGACAAGTTCTCCACATTTCCAATGAGTTTGAAACAACTTTCTGCCACTCGATTGCATTGGCTTTTGAAGTATTAATCACTTTTTGTTCATTCAAAACTACACCTCATATTCATATAGACATCAATACTTATGGAATAGCTATCTATAAGTGTGGCAACAGTTTGCTCCATAAGCTCAACTCAAACCACTTTTGAACGCCAGTCCACTCCTGTGTCCCACAGTTTGCAGTACTGTCTGTCTGTATGAGTGACTCGCGTGTGAAGAAGCCCTCAAGAAATAAATGTTTTTTGATTTATTGAATAACTTTAAAATTATTGATTTTTAATCAGTTGTTTGGTTCTTAAAGTGAAATTATTGTCTGATTTTTGTGGTCGAAAACAAGAGTTGTGTATATAATATACATGACATATAATAATAGTATTAATAATAAAAAGTGGAGAAAAACTGGAATAAGAAGTTAACGAACAAAACCAGAACTAATGAATATTTGTTGAAATTCAACGTTAGCTTTATTTTTAGAAGTTTAATAATAAGTTTCTTATATATTAGTTATAATAAGTAGTATTATTGAATAATTTATACGTTAGTTTTCACTCAAAATACCGTTCCCTCTCTCCATTCCTCGATTATCTGTTTATTTGGCACTAATTCTCAATTCAAGTCAATAATACATAACTGTTTGGTTCGGAAAGTCGACAAAAGTATCTCAAGAGTTGTTGTTTTCGGTGATAATCACTTCTGGAGATGTCTTTCGTGAACATGCAAACAGCGGTCTCGCCGTTCATAACGACCGTTGTCTCGACGTGTCGTTACTATTACTACGATATATGGCAGATGAGTGGTGACCCCCGGGTGGCCAAGTATGCCTTCTTCGAGGGCGGCCCCTGGTCTACACTGGCTATGATCGGCGCCTACCTGTACTTCATTAAAGTGATTGGACCCGAGTTTATGGCCCACCGGAAGGCCTACGACCTCAAGAAGACTATACTGGTGTATAATATAGCGATGGTTGTGCTGTCGGCCTGGATGTTCGTTGAAGGTCAGTACCCGTACTATCCCAACACTACTGTCCCATACAATCTCTATTTCCTAATAGTTGTGATTTTATGAATACGTTATGTTATTCTTATGCAATGAATTTCCTACGAATAGATGGGATTTTGGGATTTTAGACTAACTATTGTTTTCTGACAATTTCATTAACATTTCGTTTTTATATGTAATTTAATAATAATTTTATTTCTAAAATACAAAAATATATGTTTAAAAAGGAATTGTCTCTAAAATTACATTTCTATTAACTTTTCTATAATCTATTGTTCTCTCCTAAAAGAGTTTGTATTTTATTATATTTTTATATAAAAAAATATCAGAATGTCCTCAAAAAAAATAATTTTAGAAAAAAATGTTTAGAAATAGAGTTTAAGGAAAGTTTGATAAACAAAATGAAAATTTTTATTTTGAGAACAAATGGTTGCATAACTTAACATAAAGTTATATAATGTTTATAAAATGTAAAAATAAGTTTTTTGGCTATAGTTTTGTGGGAACTTTATAGCCTTTCCTTAAAAGAAAATAATTGAATAAATCATTACTTTATTATTGAATATATTATTAATTTTATCATAAAAGAGATGAATCCACAAATAGAGATCTCAAACACGAAATTAACATATATATTATGAATGAATACAACAGTTTGTTTAGCGATTGAAAGCTTTTCATGTTATGAAATCCTATAATAATACTAATATAACAAAAGTAAAGTCTTAATCTTTCAATACATTTCACTCATACAATAAAAACACTATTGAATGCAAGCCTTTAATTCTATTCACTATTATTTACTGATTAAAAAACTTATTATTACCAAACAATTGAATAGAAATCGTGTGAATATATATGTAAATCATAGTAAATATTATGATATATAGACAAATATAGCACACAAATGATTGTATATGAGCAGGGTTCTTTCTGCTGAACTACGGGCTGGACACGTGGGGCTGTCAAGTGGTGAACTCAGCCCAAACCGATGCCAAAGAGATGCGCAAACTGTTGTTGGGTTGGCTCTTCTTCATCACGAAATTCATTGAGTTCGCGGACACCGTCTTCTTCATACTCCGCAAAAAGACTACACAAGTGTCGACCCTCCATGTCATACACCACGCATTGGTTCCCATTCTCGTAAGTGTCACACATTCTCACGCTTTTCAGTCTTAACAGTAAATCAAATTGATTTACGAAATAACTGGAAAAAAGTGATAATAAGTGAAACGGAAAAATAAAAGAGAAACCCATTGCCCCCCGTATATAACAGGTGTGGATAGGGTTCAAGTTTGTGCCTGGTGGTTCCAACGCATTCTTCCCGCTAATTAACTCACTCGTGCACACAATTATGTACACCTACTACGGCCTGTCGACTCTGGGGCCGCACATCCAGCCCTATCTCTGGTGGAAGAAGTATTTGACGCGAATTCAAATGATCCAGTTCGTGCTAATCATACTGAACTCCCTGCGCCTCCTGTTCCTGCCCCAGTGCCAGTTCCCCAAACCCTTTATTTATATGACTGTTTTCAACGGCGGCCTATTTTTAATACTCTTCTCCAGTTTCTATCGTCAGGCCTACAAAGGCATCGCATTTAGGAATAAATCACAATAAATTTGAAATATAAATATATCTTATAAATATAAATATCTATAAAAACCCCCTTTTTATCTAAACTTCCTCTCATTTTCTCCACTTTTCATTCACTTTTTAAATGTTTTCCACTTTTACTCCTAAATATAACTTTCTATTCGCAACTCTCGTGGCATGAATTCTATGGACACTATGTGTACCACTATTTCACTACAGTATCAGAGCGACTATAATGTGCTAAATATTGGACACAAAACGTGTTAAACTGTATGTGAAATGATTGGTTCGCATATTTTAATCGCTTTCATACCGATATAAAGAGATATGTTTAGACACACGGAGTTGTATTAAATAGTTATAAATAGCCTTTAAATGTATGTGCAATTCAAGCCCCAATCGAGTGAACCCCTAAACTTGACCCGAACTCCAGTCCCAGTCCTGACTGACTGTCTATTTTCAATATTTTTAATCAATACTACTATTTATAAATGTAAAACAACTCTTAAGTTACGAGTCTTGATATTTCCATTTATAAGACATTCAGAGCGCTAACACATTACAGACTATTGTTTTTTATTTACATATTTTATATGAATTCTTATATTTTATTCTTTTCATAAATTTATTATTAAATATAAATCATTTGAATGAAGAAAAAAGTTGTAAATTTGAACAAAGAATTGATAAATCAATAAAAACAAGAAACATAGGAAGATATCTATATTTGTATTCATTTCTATTTAATTGCCTTTTTATATGGAAATAATAATACTGTCCATAAATAGGATATTGTGTTCAAATGCGATGAGAAAACTCTTGTCTAATGTATAATTGCTGTCAAAATTCTTAACCCTATTTATCGTTGCATTCAATCATACATTTTGGTTGCATTTCTACTATACATAACAATTCAATTGAGAGTTTAAACAACAATTAAAGCCTCATTTCGACTCTGCCTTCGAGTTTCTATTTATACCAATAAAACACTTAAATCACAAAACAATGGAAAGAAATTTAGTTTTTCATATTTAAAGATGTTTTTGCGCTCGCAATTGATTTATAAATTATTATAAATTTGATTAATGAGAAGATTACGAAAATTGTGTTTAGATTTTAAATCAAATATAAAACAATAAAAACTTTTTTTAAAGCAACCATAAAATTGCATTTTCAATTCAACAATAATTTATCATTTGTTGTAATTTTTTCTATAGTTATTAACTTTTTCCCCACTTTTGTACGGAGGGTATGGTCTCTCTCTCTCTCTCTCGCTCTCTCTCTCTCTCTCGCTCTCTNAATTTATCATTTGTTGTAATTTTTTCTATAGTTATTAACTTTTTCCCCACTTTTGTACGCAGGGTATGGTCTCTCTCTCTCTCTCTCTCTCTCTCTCTCTCTCTCGTGTTGAGTAGAAATTTATTCCCAAAAAACATTTTGAAAATGAGATTTTTGTTTGTAAACAATATTGAGTTTTTATACATTAGTTTGTTGTCTTTTGATTTTTTACTTTATTAACTAAAAATAGATTTTACTTTGTACTCAAATCTGCGGTTATGTATGCATTACATAACATGTAATGAATTCAAAAACCAAACAAAAGTTTTATCGAAATTAGCATAACTTTTAAGAAAAACTGAATTTTTGATTTCAATTTATATTAATATATTAAAAACTATTTATCCGTTTTTCAATACAGCATAAGAGGTTTTAGCTAAAAATATTTGATTGATCGCCAAAAGGGCATTAAAATATCAAATGAAATACTTTCATATATTTTGTATAAGTTTTTGAAATAAACTCGTTTAATTCACTAAAATTACCATTCGTTATATTTATTCCCATTAGAATTACTTAGAAATTAATTCATGAATTGATTACACAAATTGAATATAAACTTATTTTATTAATAGAGTGCGAGAGAGAGAGAGAGAGAGACCATACCCTCCGTACAAAAGTGGGGAAAAAGTTAATAACTATAGAAAAAATTACAACAAATGTGAGAGAGAGAGAGAGAGAGAGAGAGAGAGAGAGAGAGAGAGAGTACTGGCGTACTGGTCTCATTGTAAACCACACTATATTTACAACTTATTGAGTACTACTAAACAAGTTTTTTAGCTCAAAAATAATCTTTATTTTGGAGAAAAATATTAATAGAAAGAGAATGTTCTCAAAAGGAGAGAGAGATTTAACTGTAAATAATAGTTAAGTGTTTGTAAATAACGGCTAATAATAGTGGGAATTAAAAGCAGGTTTAAGCGAATAAATTATAGATTAGAATCAACCGACAAAATTATTTGAGAAAAAAAGATCTTTACAAATATTTAGCTAAATATCCAAATATAAACTGTCTATACGTAACAGTAAATTGAGTTTTATTTTTCATAGCTAACTAATCATATCAAATATAAATTTATATGAAATAAATGAATGAATGTATAAATGTGTGAATCTATCCAGTGATCAGACATTCATTCATTTATACTCTTTTCATGATTTCTATATTTAAATAGCATTTGTCTTTTGAAACAAATGTCAATCAATCAAAGCTTAGTTAAAAATATTTAGTAAACCAAATGGTTTTTATCTGCCATTTATGCAACGATGTATTGATTGAGGGATTAATGTGTTTGTAATTGTATTATTAGATCGAGAATTTGTGTAAAAGAAAATTGTTTTTCAATTCATAGGTGTATTTGAAAATGCATTGAATCGCTTTAATCACAAATAAATAAACTTTGATTATAAGAGTTCTCGTTCTCATGGCATTCAAATTCAATTAGTTTTGAATGAATTGTTTTTTGCAAAGGATTTCATTCAAAAATATATACAAGTTTTCAAGCTTAACCGACTTAATCAGTAATTGTTTGTCATTTAATATATATCTTCGTGTCTGAAATGAATGTCAAAAAACAATTCATTTCGGATATATTTCAAGAGACAATAAGAGACGCAAAGAATTTTGTTTTTCCCAAATTTGGTCCAACGATTAAATGGCTTCCGATATCACCGTAAGATTTAAGAGCTTTATCTGACGTATGGCACGAAAACAATCACCATTTAATTGGCTTAGAGTTAGACAATAGGATTAAGGAATTAGACACAAAGACAATGACAAGTGATTACAATAAGGGTAATGAAAGACACGACCAAATGGACAAAATTATTTCTCAAATCACTTTAACTCAAAAGATGGAAAGTCTCCGAAAACTTGTCGACAAAGTTAACAAATTCATCGCTTCGGTGGCCATCAATACCCTAATTATTATGATTTTATTGTTTCTCAAAATATTTGTTAATAACAAGCAATCGGTTTATATTGAGAATTGGTTTGAATTCCTCTATTCGGCGCTAACTTTGTTCATACTATCGGTGCTTACGTTTGATATGCATGACTGTCATTGCGGTAGACCTACTATGCCGGGCATTACCAGAGATATCCGACTCTATGATCTCATAATCGTTTTGGACTTTTCACTGGTTGTGCGNTTTGTTCATACTATCGGTGCTTACGTTTGATATGCATGACTGTCATTGCGGTAGACCTACTATGCCGGGCATTACCAGAGATATCCGACTCTATGATCTCATAATCGTTTTGGACTTTTCACTGGTTGTGCGACACATTATTGTCGGACTTCCTGTCAGTGGGCTCACAGTCTGCCGATTACTGACACTCATTGTCTACTCGTGTCGACTATGTCTTCACATTTGTCTTCAATATAACGCGAGGTTTGCGAAATTCAAAGCACACAAAGTGAACAAAAATATGAGACTATTTCTCCAATAATTAAGGATAAGAGTTAGAAAGAGTTGAAAATCCAGTCAAACCATCAAAAACACATTAAGAGAGAATAAAAGCGTTTTTATAATACATTTAACGACTGAACTATAAATGAAATTTTTGTGTGAATTTTTCGCTCTCTATATAAAAACTCGAATAACTTTTACATTAAAAAATAAAAAATAAAATAAAATTGTTTTTCCAAACCAACCGTTATTTTAATTGTAATTAAATCTCTAATGAAATGTGAAAAGAGTCAAACATTTGGGAAACAATTTATCCTTTCGTTTAAATGGGAAACAAAATGAAAGTTAATTATTGAACTCAAAAATTTCCTAACTTTTCAAACATATATTTCTTATATTCTTTACATTCAACACAAATAAAAAAGAAATTACTGTCGAAATGAAACACGAAATTCAGGAAAAGTATAGTTATTTATAGATTTTTATAAGACTAAGAAAAACATATAAAAAATTGTTTTAAAACGATTGAATTAAATTTCTCTTAACTCTTAATACACGGCATATTATTTGAGAAACTGATTGTTTTGATTACATTATATGAACGATACATTCAGTCATTCATTGAATACATCTTAAACTCAAAATTCAATAATAAAGCAGATTTTAATCTAAATCGCCGGTCAATTGGTTCAGATCCTAATCTATTATAAATTTAGCAGAAAATTACTCATAATATTACTCTATTTAGAAAAATCACAATTCAAACTAAATTATAAGCAAATATTATTTTGATTACTACTTTATGGTAAACAGTAATTAAAGGTATGCACTATAATTTAAAAAGTAAATATACTAACTATACTACTAAAATTCTGTAATATTAGCATAGAATTAATATAAATTATGCTATTGTAAACAAAAAATGAATAATAAAAGTTTAAAGCAATAAAAAGGACACAGGTTAATTAAAAAAATTATTTATTAAAATTTATGAAAGAAAATCAATTGGAAATTTTGCGATAAAACAGACTAATAATGAAATAATGTGTTGATAGGGGAGAACAATGTGTGAAACAATGAATGGGAAAACGTTTTGTTTTGTATTTTGGGTTCACAAAAATAATATATAAATATATGTATTTAAATAACTATTAAATTTAAATTAAGAAATGAATTGGAAAAAAAATTTGTATAAATTAGATGCAAATTCATTGAAAATAAATTTGTATTGTTTTACACACAATCGGAGTCTTAAACCCAAAAAATAAAACTAAAATAGTTTGAGCTCTTCTTTTATGTTAAGGGATTTGTTAACAAATGTTAAGTGATATTTGAAATGAGAAAACAAAAATATTATTTAATACATCTATAATAAAAAGGAGATTTGGGAACTCATAATGCGATACAAAAACGGTTATGTTTCCAATCATTTGCATCCGTTACTAAAACAGTAATTAATATAATATACAAAAATTATTTATTAATTACTGTTTCAAAAAAGAAATCAAATAAAATTAAGACTTTATTGTTTTACGTCCTTTTAATGTCTTGAAAGCTCTCTCCCTAATCGTAACAGTTGTTTAGTTTCGCAAAACAATTATTAAATTATGAAGAAGAGCCAACCCAACAACAGTTTGCGCATCTCTTTGGCATCGGTTTGGGCTGAGTTCACCACTTGACAGCCCCACGTGTCCAGCCCGTAGTTCAGCAGAAAGAACCCTGCTCATATACAATTTGTGTGCTATATTTGTCTATATATCATAATATTTACTATGATTTACATATATATTCACACGATTTCTATTCAATTGTTTGGTAATAATAAGTTTTTTAATCAGTAAATAATAGTGAATAGAATTGCATTGAATAGTGTTTTTATTGTATGAGTGAAATGTATTGAAAGATTAAGATTTCACTTTTGTTATATTAGTATTATTATAGGATTTCATAACATGAAAAGCTTTCAATCGCTAAACAAACTGTTGTATTCATTCATAATAAATATGTTAATTTCGTGTTTGAGATCTCTATTTGTGGATTCATCTCTTTTATGATCAAATTAATAATATATTCAATAATAAAGTAATGATTTATTCAATTATTTTCTTTTAAGGAAAGGCTATAAAGTTCCCACAAAACTATAGCCAAAAAACTTATTTATATATTTTATAAACATTATATAACTTTATGTTAAGTTATGCAACCATTTGTTCTCAAAATAAAAATTTTCATTTTGTTTATCAAACTTTCCTTAAACTCTATTTCTAAACATTTTTTCTAAAATTATTTTTTTGAGGACATTCTGATATTTTTTTATATAAAAATATAATAAAATACAAACTCTTTTAGGAGAGAACAATAGATTATAGAAAAGTTAATAGAAATGTAATTTTAGAGACAATTTCTTTTTAAA
>CAJPVJ010003648.1:0-10687 GCA_905397405.1 Oppiella nova | reverse complement strand
CTTGATTCGCCAAGTTTAGTCAATTCAAAATGTTAATTGTGTTACTGGGAAACTAATCATAAAAATAGAACCACTCAATCGAGATAAGTGCCTCGATGTTCCCAACTAAGATTTATCAATTGGCAGTGTTTACTTCAGTGAGTACTTGCAATTAAATTAGCAGTTACATTATGACACATAGTTGTACTTTTAAAAATTATCAATTTAATTTTAATAAATTTAATGTTATAAATTGTACGTTGATAAAAATCACATTACTTAATGGATGAATTATACCAAATTCAAAAAGTATAATTTAAAAGCAGCAATTTGAAATTATATTAAAATTAAGTTAATTCTGTATTCAACCAAATTTCATAGATTATAATTTAATATTAAATTCGTTATATTTTGCTTGTAGCACATGCTTAACGAATTGCGTGCTAAATTTATATTTGGACTGTGTGTTTACAATCTGTATAATTTGATCCTTAACCACAGGGAATGGCATTGCCCAATTTTTCTCATTCTCCAAAATATTGCTGCACGTTGGCCTCCCAGCGAATACAAATTGAACGCAATCAAGTATCACATTGATGATTGATTTGTAATAGTGTTGACACTCGTTCATTTCAAAACTAAAAGTTATATTAAAATTAATTCATATTTACATTATGTTAAATATGTACAATATCCCTTGCGTATTGGGAATCAGATTTCGTGAGAAAATGATAATTAAAAGTTTGTGTCAAAATAACTAGTGTAAATTGTTGTTGGATTAAAAACATTTCGCGACATTAGTTACAAAGGCCAGGAATTCGACAATCAATTTCCGCGTATTTATGTCAACAAAGTTTTAATCAATTAAATCATGTGACAGTACAATATGTAAGCACTAAAACATTGATTGTCTTATTGTTTGCCATTTGTTGGCAAAGATGTCAAATGTTTTAAAAGTTGTGTAATTCAATTAATATTTATAATCATTTTCCCACAAAAACAAGGTTCACAATATCCAGGGTGTAGCGAATGTACAATACTATTAATATAAATATATTTAAAAATAAATTACTCAATGTTTAAATTCATATTAAATAGCTTTTCGATTATCATTCCAATGGAATAAATATCCGCCTTTTCACTGTAGTATCGGCTCATTGAAATCTCAGGCGCCATAAACCTTTCGGAACCGACACCTTGCGTATGGGAATCGTCATTTTGAATATGCTCGGATGCTAACATAAAATCTGTAATCTTAATGTAATTTGCGTGCAATCCCGGCTTAATTAATATGTTGTTAGGTTTTAAATTACGGTGAATAATTGGCGGTGCATTATTATGTAAATAATTTATGCCGCTTAAAATTTCCTTTAAAAATTCCGAACATATATAATACCCCATTGATGGTAACGGTTCGTTGGGTTTGACATTAAAATAATGACAAATTTTATTAATCGCTTTACCCAATGAGAACCAGCATAAGTCCATTTGTATGTGGAGGCTAATAGTGTGAGACCCTGTATCATTATTTAATTCGTAATCAAACCAATGGTGCCTATACTGCACAATATAGTCGGAATCCAACTGTGCCAAAATTCGAAATTCTCGTAATAATTCCGGAAATAGCTTATCTAGGTGAAAAATATGCTAAAATAAAATAAATGATAATTATACAAGCTAATTACTACCCGGTGATTTTATCACTTTAATGGCATAATTGCATTCAGCGTATTTGTGTCTAGCTTTATAAACAGTCGCAAAACTCCCTTTGCCAAGTGTTTCCAATATTTTAAATTCGTGTTGATAAATGTTCTTATCAGAATGATTTAATATTCGTCGGATATACGTGAACATGTTAAAAGGTTTATCAAGTTCAAGTTTTTCCATTTCAACAACGTTCATATTAAATTTTTCGATCTCAGCAAGCTTACTATTTATCATGTGATTGAACGTAAAATCAATAGAATTTTCAATTGATATTTTATGTAACAGTTTAATTGACCTGCTACTATTTGGCCTATCCATTGAATACGAGCTTCGTAATTTAGATATATAATCCTTTAAGTGGCGCATTGTAGGTGTTAATCGTTTACACCTTAAAAATTAATTTAGCTTTTTTAATGAATAATTTATTTACATAAAATGTAACATATTAAAATAGTATTCGCAAATATTATTTTTCTAAGAATTAAAAAATATTTAACTCACAATTCAAATTCATATATATATTCAAATATTACGCCAATACTGTATATGTCTGCGCTGGTAGTATATTTTTTATACTGATTAACTTCGGGAGCTATAAATGGGTTAGTTCCCACATACATTGTATGATCCTGGTGTTTGTTATGTGGGATGGCAGTGCCAAAATCGCAAATTTTAATTTGAAATTTACGAAAATTATTTTGCATAACGCACATTATATTTCCTGGTTTTAGATCCCTATGTATTATTGCGGGTGTACAGGTGTGCAAAAAGTTGACACCCTGTAATATTTCGTTACAAAGGTATACACCCACGGACATAAATTCATTATTAGAATAACAATGCTCATTTACTATCCTATACTCCCGAATAGCCTTAATTAGGTGCCCAAAGTCGTACGAGCATAAATCCATTTGAATGTACAAGAGCCTTTGTGACTTATCATTCCATTGGAGCCAATGGGTGTGGTATTGGACCAAGTACTCCGATTGTAGCTTGGCCCAAACGCGAATCTCCCTAAGCACTTGGTTAAGATTCTTATTTATACCTTGTTCAACTTCCTTTACCGCATAGTATCGGCCCGAAAATTTGTGTCGTAGTTTGTAGACATTATTTACAGCGCCTGTGGATCTGCTGACACAATTACTTTCACAGGGTTTATTAAAATGTCCCTCGAGCCTCTCTGAATAAATTGGTTTCATTTTAACAGAAACATTCAATAGAATATTTTCGTATAAATTTAATAATTTAATAATTTCACAACAGTGTATATATTTAAGTTTTTTAGAAAATGAATTTTTATTATATTACATAATATATATATATATATAATATATTACAATATACTTAAATTCAATAGTTTTAATTTTTATCATATAAATAATTACTAGTGTAGACAACACTTTTCGACATTGGAGGATTTCATAATAATTAACCAAACAGACATTTTTGACGAAATTTTGAAAAGTTAAAAACGAGCTTGCTTAAATCTTAAAAAATTTAAGGTTTTTAGTTGGATGAACACTGTATAGATTTCGTTGCTCATTTGTTTGGAGATTTAACTATGGATTAAGGTTTAGTTTTTAGTTTATGTGAAATTCGCAATTTTAAGAAACAAGGAAAATCTTATTTGACTCAAGAGACCTTACAGATATCATCTAAATTTCTACAAATTGATTTTTTTGTATATTTGACTAAAGCATTCATACACAAAAATTAATTTTCTAATAAGTTAATGTGTTTTGTAGTTTGAATAGATTTCATCATATTAATTAATCGGTATGGTAAATGTGACGTTACATAACTGATATTTAATAAATAATATTATTTTATAATTTATTTAAGTTAAATGAATTTATTAAATTGTAATTATTAAAAACAATTGTTAGATTGAAGGATAATCATTCAGAATGAATGCCGTTTGGCATCGCTAATCGTAACACCTTTATTTTTTAGATAATAATAATCTTTATAATAGACTAGATAAGACAAATATGTGCCATTTAAATAACCTCTGTTATTTATTATATATTAAAGATTAAACAGGCATATTACCAGGGGACGAATGCCTAGACAGAACCGGTTCAAATATCATAAAACCTTTATTACAGTAAATATATTACATAAACTACATACAAATGTCAGTTATTAAAGTAAGTAAAAGGTATCTACATTAATTTTGATATAATATAATATTTTGAAATATATATATAATTTTGTGCCAACAAAGCATGATTAGAAATTTAATTTATTTACAACATCTATACTTATCATAAATCTCAATGAAATATACTAATCTATACTGGTTGAAATAGATTAACATGCCATGTCGAATTACAACTATAATCCATCGATATTAGTGTATATTTGTGTTCAATGCTTGACAATATAGATAACAAATTATGGACATAGAGAATGTAGAAATATTATATTATTTTGTATCTTTATTTAACTCGCTACCTTTTAATATTATATTTAGATGTAATTGATAAATTCTTATAATATTAAATAAGCATTGTGTAATTAATTGTTTCATTCAATATAAAAATATTATTTAATTTAAAAATTTAATCGCTTAACAAGTGTTTGCGTGTTTATATAATTGCTTCACAATAATTAATATTTAAAAATTATTAACAAATGTTTTTATTTAGTACTCACCAAACAGTGTGTACTTGCACTTAGTTTTAAATGTAAACAATTAAAGCATATTTTAAAATATTGTACATTAATTTAAAAATATGATTGTACGGTAACATTAAAAATTTTATTTCAATAAACATAGATTATAATACAAGCTAGAATAATTATAGTTGAGTTACAAACATTATCATAATAAAATATAAGACAATAACAAACAAAATTATTATAAAATTTGTAAAAGAATTTTCCTTCTGTACATTTTGATATATTTTTAATTTTTAAAACTTTAATCAATAAAATAATTAAAATTAATAAATGTAATGTGTTTAAAATAACATTACCGCAACGATATACAGTATATTAAAATAAATCAAATAAACGAGTTAAATTTCGTGCTAAAATTATCAATTTTATTTAAAATATAATCAATGCAAAATACATAAATAAAACAAATTTAAGAAATATTAATCAAGTCCAATTAGTACATTGCTTAATTAGTTATAGGCGGGTTGTAGGCAAAGAATGAGTGGTGTCTAGTATCCAAGGTGCATTGCTGATTGCATTTGGTACCCGATATCTTAGCGTTAATATAGTCAATGGACACTGACTTTAATCCCTGTCCACTGCAACCCAACTGGTCATCGGCCACATAGGCATTAGCCGAGAAAAAGGTGTCACCAGCGCAGTCACCACCGGTAATTTGCCCAAAGTTCACCTCGTACATATTACCTAGGTAACAAAATAGATAATTAATTTAGCATGCTACTTATTCTGAAAACTGCTACTTACCATTCAGGTAGGAGTAGTATTGGGAGAAGTTGCCTATAACAAGGTCCTGGGCCTGTCCGTTGACCACGGTGTTATATGTCCAGGGTGACACCCAAGCGTCGTAGCCGTTGCACGTGGTGCTCGAGTTAGGGATAGTCGTGTTTAACATGATTTCCTGTACGGGACCGCCGGTGCACACAATGCGCTTATAGATAGTCATTGTTGTGGTCTTGTCGGGTGTAATACCTAGAGTTTAATAAATTTAGCCAGGTTAACATTCAGACAGTAAGTTTTCAAAATTAGGCTTTTGGTAGTTTTTATTTGTACAATAATGACTATGGTTGGCTTATTTAAGTATAATAAAATCTAACAGTATTAAAAATTATATATGTATTATATTTGTACTACAATTAATGAGTTGGTTATTTTAAAATTCCTTATTAAATTATCCAGATCATATTTAAACTTACGGATAGATTTGCCAGGGACAGAATTGGGCATTTTGGCGGCATTTGCAGCGGTAAAGTCACCATTATTTCGGACAACTATTTAATTATTATAAAAAAAATTATTTCTAATTTAAAACATTATAATATTACAACTTACCAGGGAAAGCACCTTGCCGGGCACCGGGATGGTTAGACATAAATCCAAGACCTGGGAAGTGACCTAAAAAGTCACCAACAGGTCCCAACATACGGGCCTCGGGCTGGTTGGCCATGACCATGGCTAAATAAAAAATTTTATTTATTTAACATGGCACATTTAATTGTACAATTTTAAATCATACCGGCACAGGCAATAAACACAATGCAAGCTAGTTGATTCATTTTTGTTATAAATTAGATTATTTGTATTTTTAGTAATACAATTTCTAAATGTGATTTATCCTAGTACAATTGTGGTGCTTATATACTATTTTTTAATCCGCATGATATGGTATAATTAATTACAATTTTGCCAGATTACGTAAAATTTATAATTAATTATATTACGCCATAAGGTATATTGTGTATAGCGAATTACCGTGATACAAAATTGTTCTTGTTATGACATAAATAAAATGATTCATACAGTGTAATCGAGCTATGTAATCATGTAGTCCTGGTGCAATCTGTACAGTTTTATCATTAATTATGAAGTTTTGTTAAATTAATTATAAATATTTTCAATAAAACAAACATTGTGGTATTTGATATGACAAGGTTAAATAATGAAGTAATATGTTTAAAGTTATATTGATATTTTATTATAAAAAATAATTATTTCATAAAACTTGATCCATGTAAGCTATGTTATTTTGTATTCTTAATTAAATAAAATTATGCATGACCATTATAGTTTATTTATTAAATAAATGTACCGTATATTGTTTTTAAGCAAATATTTTGTTAAACATGTTTTATGTAAGTTATTGACTGTTTTATTTAAAATTAAAATTCTCATGATAAAACAGAATAATATACATATTTAATTAATAAGCAAACTTATCATATTATAAATTGTAGTAGAATTACAAATTAAAATTAAAGCAATATTATATTAACAAAATTTTGATTACTGTAAATATAATATAAATTATAAAAATATCCTGTACATTCTGTACACGTTATGTATAGTTACTAGAGTAACACACTGTATGACCAAAGCTGTTGTATAAGTATATTATGTTTTGTAAAATTTGCGACTTATTATTTTTATAAACCTGGTCTAATGTTTAGCAAATCCAACCAGAGAGTTTGTGTAGCAGGGAACATTTAATCGTTATAACAATTAATCAAACATTTAAGCGATCAATTAATTTTGAGCATGACTTTAGTTTAAAGAAAATTTTATTATTTTAAATCAATAAATACCGTAGTACCCGCTAATTACCCATGCGGGTATAAATTAATTTTGATATGTAATTAAAAAGTAAGTGAAAAAAATTAGTGAATTTTGTTTTATAGTGTAATTCTTTATTTGAGAAATGTTTAAATAAAATATTAACACATATTAGTCCCTCACCTAATTTTATTTAATAAATTTAATAAATTTTGTTTTAATAAATTTAATAAATTTTGTTTTAATAAATTTAATAAATTTTGTTTTAATAAATTTAATAAATTTTGTTTTAATAAATTTAATAAAAATAATTTTAAAAATAAAAAAGAAACAAATATTTTTACATGAATTAAGCATTAGACAATTAGTAATGAATTTACAGTCAATTTATTATTATTTTAATTATCTAGTTAATTTAGATATTTAATATATTGTAAAATTATTTTGTAACATTTTAATCATATTTATTGTTATAGAAAAATTATATCTGTTATTTTAACGGTAATTGTACATGTTCATCTGAACTTTTAATATAAAAATAATTAAAANATTTAGATATTTAATATATTGTAAAATTATTTTGTAACATTTTAATCATATTTATTGTTATAGAAAAATTATATCTGTTATTTTAACGGTAATTGTACATGTTCATCTGAACTTTTAATATAAAAATAATTAAAAGTAATTTTGTTTTATAATTTAAAGTTGTTTAACACATTAAAGTTATATTTTAATTTTGTTAGACCTGAAGATTAAAAACAAATAAAAATAAAAATCACAATTTTTTAAACTTAATAAAAAAAATTTGTAAGCAATGCTATAGAAACCCACACTTACAGTGAATTTAATATAATTACTGTCTATTATATACAGAATATTAATAATAAGTTTCAATGCTCTTTTCTTTAAACTACCTAGGTTTTTAAACTAATCAAGTTGACAATCGAACAGTTCTTATTTAGTAAAATAAAAGAGAATGATTTGGTTTGTTCGACAATACAATAATTACAAATTTATTTTAATGAACTATTTGTAAATAATTTTAAATTAAATCGTGTTTTTTACATTTGTTTAATTGTATAACCTAATTTACAATTGAGTATTTATATCATTAACATTTTTTGATGTATTGCTATTTTGCTCATCACTTTTAATATGACATAACTTTTGTATTTAATTTAGCACAAAAAATGTAAACTTTAATTGTATAACCTAATTTACAATTGAGTATTTATATCATTAACATTTTTTGATGTATTGCTATTTTGCTCATCACTTTTAATATGACATAACTTTTGTATAATAGCCGCCAGAAAGCAATCGCCAATAACGTTACCCATTGTGCGCACCCTTTCCCTGGTACAATTATTTTAATTTTATAAAATTATTAGATCATTTTTAAAAGAAACAATTTAAATAGTACAAATAATTAAAAAAACATACATGAGCCAGTCCATTGTCATTGTGTACGCGAGTATATCCAACGGGTTATCAATCCCGATGACTGAGCAAAATGCTATGAAATTAACTATAGATGAACCACCAGATGGTGCACCCGGAAAGGCCATCGACATTATCAAGGAGAATATACTAAAAAATTAAAATACTCTATGTAATTATTTATATTTAGGTCATATTTTTATGCTATTTTTGTATTACCATAATGTGACGAGTATTTGAAAGGTAACATTCATGCCATGCATTTGTGCCACAAATAACGTAACCATCGGGTAATACATGGCGCTGCCATTCATGTTAATGGTCATACCCAGTGGTAAAACAAACTGGGACACCGTTTTGGCTAGTTTATTTTTTCTTTCCATGCAATCTATGGTAACTGGAAGTGTCAAGGCACTAGTGTCAAATATAAATAGTTACGTTATTTATTAAATTTTATTATTTTGATTAAAACCTCGAACTCGAACCAAATGACACAATCATAGCCGGAATTATATTAACCATAAACTTGAACGGATTTTTACGTATTATTAAAAAATATAGACCAGGGTAGACTAATAGCCATATAATTGCGAATGCCAGTAATGCGGTAGCGAAAAACCACGCAAGTTGACCTAGTATCTTTTCTGGTGATTTCATTTTGATGGCTTCCACACACATCCAGCAAAACATTCCGATCGGCATTACTCTACAAAAATATTTAAAAATTAAAAATTTTTATAAAAAAAATTAATTATTTTATACTTAATTAAAATCATGATTATATGCATCACTATATCGTTAGTCTCGACTAAAATCCGGCGAATAGTGTCTGCCTTTGAGTCCAACTGTTTGACAGCGAAGCCCAGTATTAGTGAGAATACACACAACCCTAACATATTTGGTTTGAACGCCCTTTCGGCCAGTTTTTTGTACCCAAGGGTCAGGTTATGCGAGTCGATGGGCACGAGTGCCGTGTAATGAGTGCTAAATGTGGCGGCGATTATGTTATCCGGTATGAGATTCCTATGAATTCATACAAACTTTTCATATAATTATTGTATTGAATACAGAATATTATGTGAAATACAAACATAAACACATCGTATATACTCTCGTCCTGACTGGCAATCATTTGCTTGATATCAACACCAGGGTCTCCACTATTGTCTACTACCAATTCACTATCAGTCGACATAACCCTAACACCGGGTTTTATAATACACATCAAAACCGTACCAAATATTGCCGTAAATGACGAGAACATGACAATAAATACGAATGTCAATACAATTAGCCGTTTATTATCTCCACGTTTAGTATTAGTTATGCCTTTAATACGGAAATAATTATTTGTTTTAAATTAAATAAATTTTAATTTATATTACAATACTTGTGGCCAGAGATGAGACAATAAGAGGCACTATAATCATCATAAATGCCCTGATAACTAGTTTTCCCGGGAGTCCGATATAAGTCAATACGAGCGGACTTATAGTGAATATGGACTTCATTATAAATCCACAAATGAGTCCCAATATAGCACTTATTATAATCAATAGGGAGTAGACATTGTCCTTGCACCAAACCTATTATTGGTATATAATATTAAACATTAATTAAAATAATAAATCAAAATTAAACATACTTTAAATGCTTGTAATTCCATTTTAAATAACTGTAAATGTTTTAGTCATTAGTAGAAAATTAAACACAATTATTGATTTAATATATTTGCTATATTAATTGCATAGTTTATTTTTATAGTTTATATAAACGTTAATATAAATAAATAGTTATGAGATTGTAATCACAAATCATATTTATTAAACAGTTGTCAATAAATTAGATATAAAGCAAGATTTAAAAAATAATTTTTTCAAATTGCTCATTTACACTTCAATGATACAATAAATATGTTAATAAACTTTAAAATAAAATTTATTATATTTACAGCATTAATCATATTAAAATAAATTGCATATACAAGTACATAACAAAATTAAATAAGTAATTTGTTAAAAAATATTATGTATGATGCTCAATATTTTCATGTGCACATGTTTAATGTACTGAATATGTGTTTGTGATAAAAGTATACAGGGTTTATTATAACATGTCATTTAGGTTATATTTGATAACACGTAATATGGATGTGAATAAATATTATTGACACAAATACACAACTTATTTGATAATAAGACAATTAAACTATCTAGATTTGTTTGTATATTATTTAAAATATTTATTCAGAGTACGGCTTTGTAACCTTGATACCATATAAATGCGTTTGTTTAAAAAATACTTTATATTACTTATTTTAAAATTA
>CAJPVJ010003647.1:0-10687 GCA_905397405.1 Oppiella nova | reverse complement strand
TATATTAAACAATCCGTAAAATTAACAGAATACTTGTTGATAACAAGTTACATTCACATTAATTTAGTTGTTTACTCTAATACTGAGTACAGAGTAATATTATAACAATAAATTACCCTATATAATTTATAAATATTATGGTATAATCGATGTATTGGAAATAATTAAAATAGAATAATATAATTGTGAATTAATTCAGTTAAATCAAATTTATTACAATATAATCAGCCATGTTATGAGTTCAAAAAGTGAATATGATTTGAGGTTATATTTTTCATTAAATTATGATTTTATATTCGTTTAAATAATATTAATATTGGAATATAAAATTTATTCAATTACTCTATCATATCTATAACAAAAAATAATAGTAATTCTCAATGAATTTTAGTATCATTTATTAAATGTTATAAATTTAACTTTTTAAGAGATTATAAATGCTTTTACATCTATTCAAATTAATATTGTTTTTGTATAAATTGTTTTAAACTTAAATTTTCTAAAACTAAAATGTTCTGATTTTTAATTTATAAAAATTAATTATAAAAATATAATATTTTAGACATGAAAATTAGTTTATTATCTTAAAATAATATTCTATACTTATTTAAATGCATGCAATATAAGATAATTTTTAAATCAATAAATCAATAAGAATTTACATTATATATTTATTAACTAAAAATAAAATTAGATAATATTAGAAATTAGTTCATTTATAAAATATAAGCTACAATTTAATAAAACACATTAATGTGTGTTGAGATGCAATACTATGAGTGCATCAATAGGCAGAATACCT
This sequence comes from Oppiella nova, assembly GCA_905397405.1. NCBI lineage: Eukaryota > Metazoa > Arthropoda > Arachnida > Sarcoptiformes > Oppiidae > Oppiella > Oppiella nova. The sequence goes on along the minus strand of CAJPVJ010003647.1, from coordinate 9,885 downwards.
CATCTGTTGGTGAATAACACTATTGTTATCGAGCAGTAGAGGTGGCAAAGGAGTTGTAGCCGTCGGTCCGCTTAATATCTCTGTACTTCTTCGGGGATCAAATGAATTGCTTGTTTGAACTGATGTTGTATTGAAGTTATTGTTGTGCTGGTGGTAAGCGGGCAGAGGGGAGGCATTGCCACAACTAATTCACATTTTTATGTAAAATTTTCAATCATTATTTGTAATGACTATCACAATAAGATTATTAACTTATAATTATAACTGTATTGTTCATTTAATGTGATGGTAACCATTATAAAATGACTACAAATTACAGAGAAGCAGTTTAACCTAGGCTATTTAAAAGTAGAGTATATTTATATTACTAGTAGTTTATAGACATTATTCTTATTGTAAAGATTCAATCTTGATTACTTATGAACGTGAGAAATTCAATATAACATTAAATAATAAATACCTGTATTGGGTCTGAAGATTAGCAAAATTGATCCCGGTCCAATGCGGGAAGTCATTAGAAGGGTTGGACACATTACAAGTGCCATAATTTTGGAAGTAATGTTTGGTTTGATCGCTTTGAAAGGGAGATATATTGGGCGCAATCATAGCACCCGATGTTGTCATGTCATAGAATCGGTGCCGCGAATAGGAATTCATATTTGAGGCCGAATTGAGAAATGATTTGCTCGACTCATACGGAGATGTTCTGAACAATCAGTAATAAACTTCAAGTTATTATTTTATTTTATATAAATATTACGGTAGTGTTGATCAATATAAGATACAGTATATTATATGATATTTATAGACTTCTAATAGTTTTAAGTAAATTACTTTAAATTAAGTTTCAAACTTTTGCATAAATTCTTTTTATAATAAAGCTTCAAATTATTCAGAATTTAGTTATATATTCTGTTTCCACTGGTTTACTGGGGATTTAGGTAATTTATTAAATAAATTTCCTATTTTTTAATTTATAATTTAATGTTGCACTATTTTTGAGTCTTAAATTGACTTAATCAATATAATTTTAAATTATTCATCATTAAACTATATAAACTTAAATATAGACAAATCAAGATTTATATTTGTTCTAATTACAAAATGTTCTAGATTATATTTAAATTTAAGTATTAATTTAATTAAAAACATTTAGAATATATTTTTATGATCACACTAATTGTAAGCTTAGACCGTAATACAGGACTAATTGTATAGGCAAGATGTAAATTAAAAAGTAATTATATTATAGAATGTGTTCTATATAACTAAAGTGGAATAAAGGGTAAACAATTAAAATAATTTATATATCTAATAAAGCAAAACGATTTAAGTATGGGAAAAAGATCTTTAAACTTAAGTTTTCAACTTTACACGTAAGATATATTGGAAAATAAAAATTAAAGATTTTTTGCAAGACTCCTATGGTTCTGCCAAAGCAGATATACATTATAGACAATATAATTAACATTGTTTGATGCATTACACTTTAATGATTAATGTATATTGACCAAAAAGCTAAAAAGATTCCTTATTTATAAGTCTTATTTAACAAAATAAAACAAAAAAGTTAATAAAAGTATTTATTAAAAATCCACTGCAATAACCGACTATATTTGATATCATATCATACATTTTACGGTAATTATTTTTTGCAAAATAATATATTGAAATTTTATTCTATAGACAATAGTTACTTTATTAAATATAAAGTACACTAATGAAAAATGAAAGTCAATTTAAAGCTTGAATTCCAGTCTAGTCTAGACTTAGTCATTGCCATTAAGAGATAAAAAACGATATTAAAACAATCCGATAGTTTGCTTATATTAGTATAAAGTAGTCTATAATGTATAAGAATATGTAATACCGGTTACGTTTGATCTTTTTCCTCCTCTTATAATTTCCGTCGACAAACATGTCTTCATAGTTGGGATGAAGTGCCCAATAATTGCCTTTCCTTTCATTAGTTGTAGATATTTCTCGAGGAATTTTCATAAAGCATTCGTTAAGACTTAAATTATGTCTAATGCTGTTTTGCCAGCCTTTGTCCCCTTTCTTGAAATACGGGAACTTTTTGTAGATATACTCATAAATGCCGGCTAATGGGAGTCGCTTTTCATTGGATTCTTTGATAGCCATCGTAATCAAAGCCACATAAGAATACTGTGGCTTTGATTTGGGATCCATTGCAGTGATTTGGTCCACACTCTCTTCAGGCGAACCATTGACACTTAAATTCTCGCATTTACTCTCATTTTTAACAATCATTTTGGTTAAATTTGAATTTAATGTTTGTGATTGAGTTGTATATATATCCAAATCTTCTGTGCCTACAATTTAAATGATTTGTATAATAAATATTTTGCGTTTATTTGATAATATTTACTAAATATTTATCTATATTATTCATGTTTGCAAAACTAATAAAAATAATTATTTACAAAATTTATACAACAAAACACCAATTTGATACAAATGATGAAAATTAAAAAATAAATAAATGCTGTTAATTACTGTTATTGTATTTCGAGTATACGGTATTATACAAAATCAATTTGTATTTCATATAAACATTTATAGGTTAAGTACCTTAAGAATAATAAAAGCATATTTAATTATTAAATATGAAAAATAAGTTGAAAATTACTAAATTATTAAAACATTATAATTTAACAATTAAATTATTAATAAATTGAAAGCTTTTAAAGAAAATAAGATTTTTTGAGTAACAGATATTTAAACTTACATTCAGTTTTGATAGGAATGGTATCATCTAAAAGATTGGATACTTTAGGAAACTTATTGTCTATGTCTTCCATTATTTATATTAAATGAATGACTGGTCTTAAAGAACTTGAAACAAACCAAACACTTTGATATAATAAAATACAATGAAATACAAACACCAGAATAATAACAGTCTCTTGTGTTCAATAAGAGTCAGAATCCATCTGTCGGTTTGTGTCAATCATAACTGTTTGATAAAAATATCATTTGTCTTTATCTCATGTGTTGGATCACATTATAATATATATTAATTATGACTGAGTTTTACATAAATGGGTGGTTTGTTCGGCATATGATATGTTTGTTGAATAAGTATTTTATAAACAAACCTCACTATTCGTGTTGCAAATCAAAACAAGCCATTCAAATGAATTTATTGGTCTAATCTTTTACTTAATTATGAAAACGGTTGCCGTTATTATACAAAACCATTTATAGCGCATCTTTGCAATGGCAAAAGATTTGGAGGCTAAGCATCCAGTGAATGACATCCAGGTGCACATCCAACTATATGTCATTTTCATGCATTTCACATCAATTCACGCATTTTCATCGAGAATTTTTTAATTATAGACAAACCATTCTAGAATTGTAACTAGAACAATCAAATAAAACTAATAAAAGTATAGAAATATCTAGATTCTAGATTAAAGCATTCGCTTGCTTACAGTTGATAAATATCATGTATATTTCAAATATCTCAATGTTTGAAAAATTAAAATTATAGGTCACTTATAGATTCATATAATGAATATTATCTGCATATAATATTTAATGTTTAGAGCAAACTATTAGTGTAATAAAAGTGTAAACCGATAGCACACGAATTGCAAAGTGTTAATACTTGTCATTACATTCGCTGTACAAATGTATAAAATTACTGCATTTGGAAGCTTTACAACTATTTCTCTCCTGTTTACATATCAGATAATCATTATATAATTTCTCTCTCTCTCTCTCTCTCTCTCTCCTTCCCTCTCTCCCACTGTATATCTCATTTGTTTATATAATATACCGCTCTCACAGTCATAAACGCGTCCTTTAATCCCATTACACTCTCTATAAAATTCAAAGCAGAAAATTGTCATTTTTTCACTGTTATTAATGACAAACACATTAAACCTAGAATTTATAGTTTTATTTTATAGATGTTAATGAAAATTTAAATAATGTGTACCTATAGACATTGATTGTCAATTGTCAATTCTGAACCGTTTACTGTATTCCAAACATTGAACAGTTATTTTCTTAATTAAGTTATCATCAAATAAAACACAAATCTTAACGTTTGTTCTTTTCATAAAACTAATAGAATTTTTAAAAATATCTTTCATTCAGTGTATGTCATTATCAAACATTTTTTTATCACAGAATATTTATTGAGCAAGCTATATTTATATAGCAAGAATATTTATTGTGTAATACAAAACTAAGCTAACAAGTAAGGATATTGTACTTACAAGTTAGATTAAAAACTAAAATTTAAACTAAAAACTATGTACTGTACTGTACTATAATTCTTTCTTATTATAACAATTTCCCATTCTTTATGAGTTACATAAAATTGCCTTGGTATACAATAAAGTATAGACTAAATTCTGAACGTTTAGAAAGTGAATATAGTGAACATTTCATAAAACTATGCTGCACGTTTAAGAGTTAGCTCTCTACACTTGTAGTGAATGTTTATTGTACAGTAGTTTAACATTTAGAAATTGAACAGTATGCTTAAACAGTAAGTTTTAAATTTGGCAAAATTTTGGCTCACGAACAGGTTTATATGGTTCCCATCGAGTATGTCTTTATTTTTACTCAAACCCTATTCACCACATTTCATATCAATTTCTATAACCATTTACGCAATTCACTTTAAACTAATTCATAACATGGGTTTCCATTCAATGGCATCAAAGTAATTAAACCATTTTAAAAATATAATATTTATTATAACATGTTCTAAATATTAATTTTGTTTATTTAATAATAAAAACATACGACAAAACGTTATTTAATTATACAATAATTACTTGAATAGTAAATATTCTCTCAAACATAATAAATAAATATATTTTTAATCTAGTACATATTACTAGTACATGTATAATATCTTAGTGTGCATGTATAATATCTAATTTTATCATTACAGTAAATTATTTAAAAGTTTGAATAAATATGTGATAACTTTTTAAAAGTACTAAAAACAAGTTGTCATTAGTATTATACTGTATTCAACTTATTTACGCGAAACTTTATTGAATGTCATTTTATTTATTCATGCTATTTTAAGAAACAAATTGAATCACTTCATACATTATTTAGCCTACAATGTTGTGATTCACATGTCTTTTGTATTATTGTTAGACTATTCGAAGTCAACAATTCATTTCTATTGAGAAATAATTAATAATTTATTAAATATTAAAGTAAACATTAATTTAAAATATCGGCTAAAATGTCTAAAAGGCTGCCATTCTTGAGATCTTGTCTTGAGGAATGTGATCCACCCATTAAAACAGAGGTTAAAGGTTTGTATAAATTAGACATATCTATCTATTTATGATATATTGATACTGTATATTGTCTAAAAATCAAGTTAATAAATAATTAATATTTGTTTTAAAAAGTTGTAGACTTATAATGGAAAAATAATTTATATGATATACCAGTACTCATGATTATAAACTATGACTTAATGTGTATTATGACAATTTAAGGTGTGATCCCAGTGTGGCTGAAGGGCACTCTTTTACGCAATGGTCCCGGTCTTCAAGAAGTGGGAACCGATAAATACAATCATATGTTCGACGGCTTAGCGCTTATGCATAGGTTTCATATAAACAATGGTGAAGTTTCATATCAAAACAAATTCCTCCGGAGTGACGCTTATCTCAGGAATCTGAAGGCCCAGAGGATAGTGGTGTCTGAGTTTGGCACCACTGCATACCCTGACCCGTGCCAAACCATTTGGCGCCGATTCATGTCTCACTTCTGGACCAGTCCTGAAATGACAGACAATGATAGCGTGAATATATATCCAGTGGGCGACCAGTTATATGCGGCCACAGAAACCAAATTTATTCGACGCATTGATGGCAACACTTTGGCCACTCATGAGAAGGTGGATCTGTCCAAATACTTGACCGTTAATACGGCGACAGCGCACCCGCACGTCCACACCGACGGCTCCGTCTATAATATGGGCTCAAGTTTTGGCCCAAAAGGAAAGTATCATTTGATAAGAATTCCCAACGAAGACAACGCTTTTGAGAACTCATCGATTGTTTGCTCGATTCCGATGGACAGACCCTTTCATCCCTCCTATTACCACAGTTTCTCCATTTCCAGTAATTACTACATATTCATTGAGCAGCCGTTAGTGTTATCGGTGCCCACTATTGCTATGACTCCCATAACCGGAAAACCGTTTGCCGAGTGCCTCGTTTGGAAGCCTGAACTCATGGTATGATTCTCATGAGATTCATGGGTTTTAAATATAATACAATATTTATATAATCCATATATAGACCAGATTTCATATAATTGAGAGAACAAGTGGCAAATTAATTAATACTAAATATATGGCCCAATCCTTTGCTTTCTTCCACACTATCAATGCCTTCGAAGACAATAACCAATTGGTTGTTGATATTTGTTGCTATCCGGACGGACAGATCATATCTACATTAAATATACAGAATATGACAGATATGTACGAAAATCATAAAAAGTTTGACACCAAGAGTGAAGTGAGACGTTTTGTACTCCCATTAGTGCATCAAATGACAGATGTATTCATTGAATTATTGTCTAAAATATTGTTTAAGTTTATGTATTGTTTGTGTGACTTATAGGTGAAAGCCGATACAAATCTCGTAAACTTGGAGTACACTAAAGCCAGTGCTTCTCTAAAGGCTGACAAGTCTGTACAGTTAAACTACGAACCTCTAACTCCTTCGGGTATTTAATATAACTTTTAAACATTTATTTAATTAACAAATGATTAAATTAAAGGTCCTTGGATGGGTGAATTACCACGAATTAACTATAAATTCAATGGACATAAGTATCGATATTTTTATTCTTTAATGCAAACTGAAGACTACAAAACTAAATTAGTAAATATATAAGATTATATAATTTTTATAATTAGTACAAATGTTTGTCATACATTTACCTTAATATTACTTTTAGCTTAAATTTGATACAAAAACTAAAGAATCTGTGGTTTGGTCTGAAGACAATACCTTTCCATCTGAACCGGTTTTTATCGAGAATCCGGACATTAATTATTCGGATGAAAATAATGAAGATGAAGGTATATTACAGTGTATTTGTACTATTCAGATATAGTTAATGTAAAATTTTTAAAACAATTGAAATTTTATTTATTACCCGTAATTTAGAAAATGATATAAATTATTAATGAATTAATTATTAGTTATAATGTTTGATTTGTTTAAAAGGTGTGATCCTGTCATCAGTTCTGTCAGAGTCTGACGAAACGAAAGGATTCTTATTGATATTAAATGCGAAAACTATGCAAGAATTGGGTCGGGCACAGTTTTCTACCAAATCTTCCATTCCGGGATCTTTTCATGGATTATTTGTTAAATAATTATTTTACTATTTTCTGGTTATCATCTGTTTGCTTTAATTAGTCTGTATCTAACTATAACTATAATCAATCTTAGCTAACTTTATTGTTTGTTAAATTTAAATTTTATAAAACGTAACAAATATTATAATTTTTTGGAGTGATGCTTGTATAGCTGTAAAATTTATCAAAATAAATAAATGAATGATACGGTACATGTATATTGATTTAAATAGTAAAATATTAAAATGCTTCTAATTTAAATTAAAACATAATTATCAACAATTTAAGAATCTTATATTATTCAGTATATTATTGTCATTTGAAGTTTAACAGAATAATGCAATGGAAATATATTACCGGTATATAATTTGGTACAGTACAGTAAGTTATATCGTATTTGATAAAATTGACAAATATTTATTTTATAAGATTAGTCATTAAACGCAATGGAAAGATAAGTCTTAACAATTAAAACAGCATTACAATCGTAAAATTTAATATAATTTAAAATTGATACAAATTTATTTTATGGTATTTAAGCTCAGTTTTTGGTTTCTGTTATTTTTTTCGAAAAATTAAAAAATTTTTGTCCTTCAAGTGTGGAAAAACTTGAAGGTCTAGTCACGAAATTTTGTACCAGAGTTTCTAAGATAAGAAGTAAAAACTTGTTTAAAAAACATACCAAATACTTTTGATTCCAGTCATTTATCTTGTTCTGAAGTATTGGATTCATTAATCGATTGCAGTATAATATTTATTAAGATTTATTTAAATTCATATGTTATTTAAATTCTATTTAATAATCATGAGTATAATTCTTATTTAGAGACATTTTAAATATTGTTTAATTATTTGTGAATTTAGTAAACCTATTCAAAAATCATGGGTTTATTATTAAAGTGGAGTAAAGATTTAATTCTAAAATTAAATAAGAATACTATTTGTGGGAGTCATCACAAAAGATGGTTATCATTGGGAATAGTTGGTGCGCCGACATCCGTGGGTCAGTGCAAGTCTGGAGTAGAACTGGGACCAAATGCTCTCCGAGCCGCCGGTCTTATTAAACAACTCCAACATTTGGGTCATAATGTGGTCGATTTTGGAGACATTCCTCATCAGAGTATAAATACAAATCAGAATTCAGTGAATAATAAACTTAAAAATGTGTCGGAAGTGCAAGAGATGTGTTCACAACTTTACAGTTTAGTTGAGAAAGTGGTTCTGGATAAGAGAATCCCAATAACATTGGGAGGGGATCACAGTATAGCCATGGCTTCTATTAGTGGTAATGCGGGTGTTGTGCCAAATGACGAGTTATGTGTGGTTTGGGTGGACGCACACGCGGACATCAATACAGTGGCGACCACCAGGACGGGTCACTTTCACGGAATGCCCGCCTCTTTTCTCATCAATCAGATCCAACACCACTTCAATAACCCTAACAATAATTGTATTCAAGTAAAGCCATGTATTAAAGCAAATAATATTGCATTCATAGGATTGCGAGACGTCGAGTCGAGTGAAGTGAATATAATGAATACATTAAATATAAGTCATTTCACAACCCATGACATCGACAGACTAGGAATTTATGAAGTGATTGCCAGAACTTTGGACAAAATTAATCCAAAACTAGATAAAAGAATACACGTTAGCTTTGATGTGGACGCCATCGACCAAATGATAGCTCCGAGCACTGGTACTCCAGTACCGGGAGGACTCACTCTGAGGGAGGCCTTTTGTATTGGAGAAGAGATTTTTAAGACAAATCAATTATGTGGTCTTGATTTGGTTGAAGTGAATCCTAAGATTGGGAATCAACATGAAGTTAAAATGACAATAGACTGTGCCATCAATGTTATCCTTTCGTTTTTAGGCAAATCCAGAATCAGTAATTTTGTTAAATCATAAAAATTGACTTTGGGTTAAATTTTAGTAATTAATATTAGGATGACAACAGCTAATCATTTAATAGATATATGATAGAACCAGATCAGTCTTATTTTAAAAGACAGTCACTTAGATACTGTAATCTTATTGTAATCATATCAGTATTTTTATAAATTTTAATTAAATCTAATCTTGAATGAATGAAATATTGTAATTAAAATAAATTGTAAGCTAAAGCCTTAAAAATAAATTGAGTTTGTATTTTCTGAATTTTACATTACTCAATATTATACAATATGTTAATCACTGTTATCATTAGTGTATCCCATCTGAAATAAACTTTAAGAAACTTTATACCGCACTACAGAACTTAAATTGATGTGGATCATATGAAACACGAAAGGAAAGCAATGTTATGCAAACATTTCATCATTTTTGGTCAGAAATAGAGATTCTTATCAGAAGAATGAAATAAAGTCAATATTTAAGAAATAAAATCTCAATATTTATTTAATATTAAAAATCAATTGAAAAGATTGTTATATTAATTCCAATAATAACTAAATTTATTCAAATAAATAGAAATTTGATGACAAGAAGTGAACGAA
>CAJPVJ010003646.1:0-10688 GCA_905397405.1 Oppiella nova | reverse complement strand
GTCTTCTGTTTGGTGTAATTGTTAACCATTTGTTTGTTAATTCAGACGCAAGGCATAGAAGTGTTAAACATTGTGTAGTGTTTGCTAAAAGGCTAATAGATTATGAAAATTATAAGCTATGATACGATAAGTTTGTTTTATACTTAATCATAGGAGAAGTGTTTGCAAAAATAACTAAAAATAAAGTGTTTATCGAGTTATCGCTTGAATTTGACTTTTAGTTTTAACTCAAATTTTTAGGGGCTGTGCGGGTCAGTACAGATAAGCGCGTCAACTGTAATAAATGTTATATTAAAATGCTATAATTTTAACGTATAACTTTTATTTTAAAAATATTATGATTTTCCAAAAACTGATTATTTTATCATATTAAATAATTATGAAATAAAAAAATTATAACATTAAATGTGTTTTACAATATTAAATATTAAATTCTTGAGAATCAAGTATTTTAACATAAAATTAATTTTTAATATGTTTGTAATAACCTTTTATAGCAATATATGAATATTTATTTAATAATTAGATAGAAATGTTAAGTGTTTTGAACACTCGAATAGCTTTCAAATAAACACTGTACTACTGTAGTATAGTTTACACACTAATTTTTAATTAAATAATACCTTACATGTGTCTGTTTATTTCCAATTAAACTATTGTTTACCAAATTAACACTGGATTATCACTCAATAATCAGGAATATGTAAATATTTGCATTTAATTCAACTATTGCTTCAATAATTATCGACTGATTAGAAATGAGACTTGATTTCAGTAATTTGTAATCAATTCCTTATTTATTATACTTTTATGATTAAATAGCATTATCATGAAATAAAACCTTTTGCCTATTGATGGCTAACATGATTACACGACTAATTATACTTCATTACTAACGTATCAATCCATCAATTGATTTATTAGCAGATAATTAAATCTAGAGAATTAACAAATAAATTACAATATGATTGAAAACTTCATTTATTAGTGACAAATGATTTACGCGTCTAAACCCAAACTTATTAATAAGCTTTTAATTATTTAGTTTTAGCCCTGTTTGCATTGGTGTGCAGAATTTTAATTTAAAAATTTAAACAAAACATTTCATATGATTACAATAATATTCTCATTTATTATAATAAACAAAATATATGACTTAAATTGAGGCCAATATACCGGTGCAATAGTTTATTACAACAAAACGCCGGTTTTAATATTAAAATCCATTATCTATTTGTATAATTGATTATTAATACATATTATTAACTTAATTTAATCATATAAGCAAGTAAATTATATAGTTTTAGATATATTTTAAAATTTATTAGTCCACCAAAAACTACAATTTTATTTCTATAATTTATAATTAAAACATTACATAATATATAATATCAAAGTTTGTCCTTTTTGTAAACATTTATTTGAAAAATCCAAATAAAAATGTATCTGATGGGTTGAATTTTATTCATTAATATTTATAAATTATAATAAAAAGCAAATAAAATGCTATTTTGGAAAATAAATCATAAGTCAGTCAAAGAAGTCAATACTGTATATCATATTTCATGACAAATGGCATACCTAATGATTTATTTTGCATTTTTAAACACAAAAATAAGATATATATTAGCCCTAAATATTTGGGCGTTTTATCTAATATTTTGAATAAAAACATTTGAATAAAGACTCAAAAAATAGTGAACAGAATAATAGGATAATAAAGAGACAAAACTGTATAGAATTTCTATTATTGTTTATTTGAATCGTTTGAGAAATACTCATAAAAATGATTATGTATTTGAAAAATTATGAATACAACTGATTCTTATCATTAAATGCTTAAAGTGTTTGGCAAAAATCATAATAATTGCATTTGTAGTGAAAATAATAGACCTCTCTCTCTCTCTCTCTCTCTCTCTCTCTCTCTCTCCAAAACATTAACTTTAAGCTTACAATCGAGTGAATAGTTTCTCCGAAGCTATCATTAGATCAGTCACTAAATACAGTCTTTTGAGAGCGGATTAATTGTTTTCTCGTATCACAAATACTATTCAAAAGTCAAAAATATGATCAAAAGCTTCTTCTCTTAACTGATGGCCCAAACAAACCATGAGTTGAGAGGAAAAGATAGTTTGTTGTCTGCGTTTACTGTCCTTTTGATGCCATACCTAAAGCATAGCTCAATCAGAATGTATTAAATGATTATTTGTTTGCAAAGGTATTCAATACGATATTTTGTTCTCTGTATACACTGTACACTGTATACAGCGTGTGTGTACATCAGGTCTTATATTTCATACCTTTCCTTATGATAACACATAAGGCTTTCATTTTTACCTCTTGGAGAAGTCAGAGAACCGGTCTCTGAGTTAGCAATAAATTATGCACTTTATGTACACCTTATGTACGGTTTGGTAGAGTGGCTGGTATTGAGAAGCGATGACCTTATTCTTAGTCTAAGTCTCTCTCCTCTCATACCATCACTGTTTGCAGTCTTACAGTCGGAGCTAAGGCTCACATATTTCTGTTGGTCGTCCGGATCGCCCATTCGAGAGCACCTGAACGCTGAGACACAGCCTCACAAACACCACAACAACTGTTGGCAGAGTGTGTGGAAAGTTAGCGTGAATTAGTTGCGCACACCTTTCCCTAAGACTATCCGATAATTGTCTTCAAAACTCTTGTTTCTTATATTGTTGTGCATTCACTGCAACACTGTGTGTATCGACTCATTTCACTCCATATAAACGGCTATTATTAGTGGATATAAACCAGAAGTTTAAAGATTAATAATAAAATTAATTTTTTAGTGATTTATACGGTTTTGTGAAAATAGGAAAAAATGATTAAATTTCTAGTTTTTCTTATGTTTTTATTTCATTTCATTTTAACCATCGATTCACATCATGTAAGTTAAGTTTTGAAGGGATGTCATCTCAAATAAAATGAAATTCTCAACTAATCTCTAATCGATTATAAGATTTTCTATATTTTCTGTTCACTTCCATTATAAGTTATATCTAATCTTTTATTTTTATATGAAAATATTTTGTTAGTTAGAAACAGTTTATGTAATTTGATTATAAACTTTAAAAAAGTTATAAATATTTAGAAAGTTATGCTTTAGACAGTTGTTAACCGAACTTTGATTAACAATTTAACAGTTTACTTATGAAAAGTGATATTTATTTAATTTAAAAGTATAACATAAAACAGTCTCTCGACCGGTGTTTCTCTAATTTACATAAAATGTCAATTTTGTGTTTCCTTTTAGACAAACAACAGGATTTCTGTTTACTACGAGTCCATCTGCCCGGACAGCCGGCGCTTCATTTTGAACCAACTGATCCCGACGTACGAGAAGTTGAGTCCATACGTGGACATCGATCTGATCCCATTCGGCAACGCAAACGTCAGTTACCCGAACCACGACTTCAAGCCGTACTTCCAGTGCCAACACGGCCCGGACGAGTGCTACGGCAACAAAGCCCAGGCCTGTGTCATCGATCTGACCAAAAGCACCCGACCGTCGCTCAGTTATGTCAAGTGTATGTTCTCAGCGGACAATTGGAGGCAAACTGTGATGACGGCCCAAAAGGTAAGCAAACCCTACACACGGTCTCAAAAAGCGTTGTCAGAGTATTCACTCAAACGCTATGTTTGTATTCCTTATCTATTTGTCGGTATTTCCCGTATATTGTCAGCACACATGCCGTTCCCTCGCCATTCAGTTCATCGCCTTTTCATATGACTAATAATAAACTCATAATAGGAATTAAAAAGTGTTAAATAAATAATATTTTTATAACTTCTTGGTATGAGTTCCGAGAATTTATTTAGTATTTTATATATTTATGTATAGGATATAAGAAAGGCTTTCAATTGACACTTGTATACAAAAACTTTCAATCTCTTTGTATACGAAGGGATAAAAGTGTTTATATTATTCAAAACAAACATAAAAACCAACAAATCATATCTAATGATTGATTTGGGAAATTTATGTAAACTTTGTTTTTTAGAAAAGCGAAAATTTATTCACTAAATGAAGTATTTATACCAAAATTTCAAGTATAAAATCAGTGTTTAGTAATCAATAAGATATTGAATAAAACATTGATATATATTTGTGCAGACATTTCGAGCGAGACTTTAATTTTGATTAATACAGAATCGATAGGAATTGAAAAATATCTGTTTTTCAGTTTAATTAAATCATAGCCCCAAAGCAAATATAATAAAAAGTCAGAGAAAAAGCTGTTATAAAGCCTTATATGAGAATATATAATAAGTTGTTGTCATTTGGAAATCAAATCGCTATTTATAAAAACCTGAATATCATATAGCGATTGGCTTTGCACTCAAAAATTACACTCAAAATCGCTCCGAGTTTTGAATTTATATTAAAAGTTTGTTAACTGTACGAAAACAGTCTCTCAATTGAATTATACGTCTGTCTATGATATTACAGTGTTTTAGTATTGATTATAAAGTACTTTGCAAATTGTTTTATAATACTTTTTAAGTCAAATAAATCAAATAAATTTGAGTTAATAGGAGAAAGTAAATGGGAGACCGAAACAGAGAAGTCTATAATATATGTATTGAATGCACGTCTAATTCATTTTATTTAGCAATTTATTATAGTTTACAGGAATTAATCATTTCTATTCCTACGACAAGAATTTATAGACGATTTCCAATGAAAACGATTTGTTAGAAAAATTAAGTCAAACAACAAATCAAATCATAATAATTGAGATTTTATTGCCAACTTTGTGTCGGCTCACAGAATAGCTATTCAATTAAGTGAGCAATTCTTGTGAAAACCGATCACTTTTGATAAGTCAGTAGAGGAACGGTAGACGAAAATTAGTTGCGATGGTGTATGTTATGTGTCTGTTATAGTTTGGGCTGAGTTGCGAGTTCACAAAACTTTTCGGGCGAAAAAACTATATACACTTTACTTGACTTTTAATATCATATAGCGATTGGCTTTGCACTCAAAAATTACACTCAAAATCGCTCCGAGTTTTGAATTTATATTAAAAGTTTGTTAACTGTACGAAAACAGTCTCTCAATTGAATTATACGTCTGTCTATAATATTACAGCGTTTTAGTATTGATTATAAAGTACTTTGCAAATTGTTTTATAATACTTTTTAAGTCAAATAAATCAAATAAATTTTAGTTAATAGGAGAAAGTAAATGGGAAACCGAAACAGAGAAGTCTATAATATATGTATTGAATGCAAGTCTAATTCATTTTATTTAGCAATTGATTATAGTTTACAGGAATTAATCATTTCTATCCCTACGACAAGAATTTATAGACGATTTCCAATGAAAACGATTTGTTAGAAAAATTAAGTCAAACAACAAATCAAATGATAATAATTGAGATTTTATTGCCAACTTTGTGTCGGCTCATAGAATAGCTATTCAATTAAGTCAGCAATTCTTGTGAAAACCGATCACTTTTGATAAGACAGTAGAGGAACGGTAGACGAAAATTAGTTGCGATGGTGTATGTTATGTGTCTGTTATAGTTTGGGCTGAGTTGCGAGTTCACAAAACTTTTCGGGCGAAAAAACTATATACACTTTACTTGACTTTATATTTTTATGGACATGAGTTGCGATAATAAAATAGTTCCTTAACTTATATGTGTTGTCTGACTGTCGATACCATAGTTGAGGGCATTTTTCCGTTTACCTGAGCGCTGTTTTACACACGTTTAGACAGATTACCATCAAATACAGCATAAAAATGCCTTTTTTGCCATCAATTCTCATCATTCAATCGTCTTATGCTATAAACACAGTGAAAAGTTTAGCGAAAAAATTTCAGTTTAACTCAAAAACGCATTTTTTCAGTCCATTAGTTCAATATTTTTTCTTCATTTAATTGTCTGAAAATATTTTGATAAAACAATTTTTATAATTTTTATATTAAAAGCCATTTTATCGTCACATTTGGTGATGTCTTTAGTTATATGAATGAGGAGTACAGAGAGGTTAAGAGGAAAATGATTAATATTTCTATATTTAGCCATAGGTTTGCTCAATAGTATAGTATGTCTGACGCCCTAATAAATCAATGTTGAATATTGTGGATACAAAAAGCATATAAAAATTTAATGCAAATTAAAATCAAATAAAAAATTCTTTGCAATTTAGAGGGAGAGAGAAAGTCTGAAAAGTGCCTGAAAAATACAAACACACGTTATATACAGTGTTTTACTGTATAATGTATAATATTTGTGAAGTCAGACCCTATGAATAGCATTATTCCGTAATATATCGTGTCCTGAATTATATGTTTTATTTGGTATTTAATATTCCATATATTATATTATATTAGTTTTTCTTTATATATACCAATGGATTATAGAAATTTGTACAAAATTTAAATTCTCTTGTTTTTGTTTTCTAAAACCTCAATACACCCTAAATGTTAAATAATAGTTAATTTTATTTCGCCTTAAATTTTTATATTACATATTATTACGGTGTCTATCCTTTCGTTTCTATAACTCATATGCTATGATAGCATCGCAAGTGATCCGTCCGTTGACTTTGAATTATATTTTATATATTACCTAATTGTATGGTTTCTGTTCATAGAAATAGCATTAGAAAAACAAAACCACAATTTTAAGTGCAATTACTTTTTTGATTGTGTTGTGCACTGACTCCGAGATACCTTAAGCTCTAAATTACTCGCAATATTATAAATGAATTAATTTTTTATATGTTTTATATGTTATACACAATTATTATTATATTATATAATGACTGTTTGAATCAAACAGAGAGTGATTTCTACTAATATTTTCGGAGTTTTTATTTTTATCCGTTTTGTTAAACAAGTAGTTATTCTTTTTTCTATTATTAAAGGGAAGATCCCTTTTAAAGGAGAGAGAAAAACACTATAATTTTGTTTTAACCGTAAAAATCGTGAGTGACTTTCATCGACGACCCCTTCATTTGGAAGCACCACAAGAGCTAAGGAACCGAGAGTTGAGTCAAAGTAGAGAAAAGTCGATCCACTCGTCCTATCTATCCCTCTCTCCCGTCCCTCTCAGTCCCTCTATTATACTCTTACCTAATCTCTGAACTAAACACTGAATTGGAGGAAAAAATGTATTATAAGCTCTCGAAAGTCAATGAAGTCTTGAGAGAGATGAGTGGGAAGTTGTAAATGAGAGGTCGAACTCACGGCTCAGTCATTGCTTTCTTGAGTTTACTTTTTATAACTTTTCTTCTTTGAGAGTAAAAATTTTTATTTTTCATAATTTCCAAACACTTAATAGTAGCAAAATGTTTGCTAAACAACTTTTATCAACTTTTGGTCGACTCTCTCTCTCTCTCTCTCTCCCCTCTCCCTCACATAATATCCTCACAAACATGTCTTGACTGGTTGGCAGTCCGTGCACTGGACTGGTATACAAGTGTGCGTATGGATGTCACCGATAATTTTTGTTGAAAACTGATGAACACGTTATGTAATAAACCTGTTGCCAGGGTTTTGTTGAGAGGTTTTTATACCTTATTATTGTTAACGAAGAAACATAATAAATTAAAATATAAATAATGTCTAAAATGTAAACTTATACGAGACAAAAGTGATTTCTAAAGAATTTATGCATTTAATTAAACTTAGAGTAATTAAAAAATCATTTTTAAAATGTTGTATTAACTGCCAAATTGAGTTAAAAAGAGATTTTTAGTCAATATATGGATGCATAGGAGGGATGTATAGGAGGGATGAGTGGATCTCCTATTAGATTGAATTTCAAGATCATTATACAATTATAGAGCAATTACTCTATTAGTTATAAATTAATGGTTGGGTTTTGTTTTACGGGAAGGGATTCATGTTTTGCGCTTAATATGTTTTAATGATGGTTTAATATTTATTCATAAAATGTTTGTGAAAAATAGTTTCTTAAATTAAATTAATGCTAATTTTGAGCCTAAAAGCACTTCCAATCGCCTCTGTATTGGTGTCAAAGTCTTAGTTAATTATACAGTGTTTTAGTGTTTACGCAAAGAAATGATAAATAATATGTGAAAGAGTTTTGCAAATCAAATGATAACTTATAAGAAAAATTTGGATCAAAAGTTTTAGTTTCATTAGATTGAGGTCAATGTCTTGCAAGAAAAAATCTCAAATGAATGAGAAAAATAAATATATAATTGTATTCACATAATAATGATATCGATGTACACGTTGTTATGATTACTATAATTCCGGGACTAATAAAAAATACTGTATTTCTCTTGAATTCATTGCCATTTGTTTGGCTACCAGTGCGCCGAAACCCTATCCATGAATTGGACTCAAATCAAGGAATGCATTGATGGCTCACACGGGGACCGCCTATTAGTGGCTCATTCGCACCGGACGTTTAATTTAGAGCCTCAGCACCGGTTCATTCCGTGGGTTATAATCGATGGGACGCATACGGATGAGATCCAGAGCCGCTCGCAGACCAATCTCATGCAATACATGTGTGAAGCCTATCATAACAATCACGTATGAAATACCTCTTTATTATATTTTGAGATTTTTTCATCAAATTTCTAAATATACTTTCAATTTATTGATAATTTCATTTCAAATCCTAGTTTTTATCTGAAATTCTTTGAGATCTTTTCACTCGAAATCTTTTTGCTCGTCAATGTATTGACACATTGTTTGCCTGTCTTTTTCAATAGGAACCCAAACTTTCTGAATGCAGCGAAAAAACGCTTCAAAGTATTCAAAGTCAGTTGAGCTCATCCTTGAAAATGCAAAATAGTTTCCTTATGTTAAGTCTCGCAACAATCGTAGCATCAGTTTATAAATATGTTTATTGATAATAACTAAATTACTTTAATAAACAACAAAAACAACAAACCTGGAGAAAATTCATTACAAACCATTAGTTGTGTCCTTGTATTCAAAACAATTTTTAGTCTTTTTTCCGTAAAAATTTCATTTTATATCAAATTCATTGCCATATTTTGTTGAATCAAATGTTATTTTAATTAATATATTCAAATGCAGTAATCAGTTAATTATTTAAACGAGTAATTGAGTCGTAAGTGACTGAAGACAAGTGAAAATAATAATAATAATATTAATGAAAATTTTTTATAATGATTACTTTAATTTAATTATGATTATATAAAAAACGATTCTCTTATTGTAAATAATAATAAAACTTATTTTTTCGTAACTTTACTTCAATTCAATTTAATGTTTGCATTGTATGTAAAGAGAAAATTATTCAAAAATAAATTATTTATATGTTATAAAAACGACTTACACTATTCAATCAAAATTGTTTGTATAGCCATTACAATAGCCATTATAGACATTCCTGTCTCTAAATTTAGCGTTTTTTATATTATCCATTTGCAAAACACTTTATTTTTAAATTATATTTTTATCCCTGGTTTATACGTGTAGTTCCCTTCCCTTCCCATTAACAGACTCTTCAAACCAAAAGTTACAACGAATTTAATGTCTATTTTTTACTCAATTACTTAATACAGTACTAATATATGTTACTTTGAATTACAAGTTGCTAAGAGTATGTCATTCAACAAAATGTTTTAATTAAACATTTTTGATCGTTTTTCCTTTCCTATTACATTGGTGTTGAAAATAGTTTTATTTTTATTTTTTAAAATAATTTGACATTAGATTTAAATTATAGTAATTTAAGCCAAAAAACGGGATTACTTTCCTTATACATTTACTCTTGATTTATACAAAATTTTATGCTTAATATAAGTTACACAGTATTTTTATAATTCATTATTTAATTCATTAAACATTTGGTTAATTTCAATAATCAATCAAATAATAAGTCATTAAATTTAAAGTAAAAGTATTTGTGCACCGAATGTACTAAACGTTAAATAATTAATTAATAAAAAATATTTAAATAATTTGTTCACTAAATTATTGAATATTTGATTGATTATATAATTGAAAATTTTAATTATCTGCGTTTATATTTTTAAAATTATTGTCATGATTATTCGCTGAACACTAATCCTTTAAAATTATTTTACAAATATAATCAAATGAATTATAAATTCATAAATGTTTATATATTTAATGCGAAAATAAGCGTCAAATAGGAGTTCATGACTACGAAAGACAAGCTAAGGTTTGACTAAACCCTTCATACATACGAAACAGTATTTCACAAACTAATCAGTATTCAGGATATGTTTTGAATTATAAATTGTTTTCTTTATAGAAAGAGAAACAGAAAGAGAGAGAGAGAGAGAGAGAGAGAGAGAGAGAAAAGAAATTTTTAAAATATTTCTTATGATAACCGATTCGTTACGTTTCATAACAAAACAGATGATATCTATTATATACACTTCATATATGAGAGACATATTATAATTATGGAAAACCTTTGCGCTAATACCCGGAATAAATGTGAATAAATGATAATATTTATGAAAATTTATAATTAATTAAATTTTTATCCTTTTTTACGACGATTCGAGAATTTAATGTGTTTTGCATTGAGTTAATGAACTCATAACTTTTGGCGAATGAAATCTGCAGTAAATCTAAACGTAATTTATAAATTGACTATAAGTTTAATTGTGAACTTTAATTATTGTATTTAAAATATGTGTTTATAATGATCAAAACAGCATGGTTATTTTAT
>CAJPVJ010003643.1:0-10692 GCA_905397405.1 Oppiella nova | reverse complement strand
TCCCTCCCCCCAACCCCCGCCCGACATTCACCCGCCATCGCTGCTGGTGGCCTAAGTGTCGCTCCGAGTGGGACAGGGAGTGGAACGTCTCAAGACAGACGCATCCATTTCCCAAAGAATGGTTAAACTATGCGTTTTATATATGCCTTAAAGTATAAGGCGTTGACAGCACTCGACCGGATCAGACAAGTGGCAAATGGTTCGGGATCGTCTCAATTCGATGTACACTATGACTGTGATGCCTAACCTTTACGGCGATATATTGAGCGACTTATGCGTCCGACTTATCGGCGGTTTAGGTGTCACTCCGAGTGGTAATATTGACAAAGGAGGCGCTTTTTTGAATGTATTTACACTTTTCATACAAACTATCCATGTCAGGCGTTAGGTTTAATTAATATATAAAATCAGAATTAACTTATTATGCCCATCCAGGTATATTATTCATTCATATTACCGGTAATTCGCTCTAGTCAATAAAATAAATTATAGAAATATACAGAATATTCTGTACGTAATGTCCACTTTTAATAATTCATATTAATGTCCGAATGGCTCTCAAACTTAAAGGTTATGCTTAAATTCATTCTTGTATTATGGAAACAATTGTGAAAATAGTCACTAATCCTGGTATGGGGGTCAGGGTGGGGAGGCGTTGGGAGGGATTTGTGTTTTGATTTGGTCGGCACTGCATTCAGAATCGCCACGTATTAGCTTATGGCTCTCACTAATGCCAATGCAGTGCCCTTTGCGATAAAAATGATCAGAAGTGCACCTTGACCTTTCGAAACTGTAGATTTCAATTCAAGCATTAGACGTCCCTGTTAACCTAAACTGACATATAAGGCATATGTAATAAGTATAATGTTTTTATTTTAGTTATAATTTTCCACCAAAAATTAGCTAATTCAATTCATAATTTAGTTAATTGGGTGCATAATCTTAAATCATAAAAGATCAATTTAATCAATATATTGCATTACATTAAATAATTATTAATTGAATGAGAAATTAATTACATATTAATTTTAAAATCACTATAAAAATTCGTTTCAAAATAACAATTTCAGGATTAATGACTATTAGATAAACATTTCATATGATAGCATTTCGTTTCATGAATAGCCATGATACATTCTTAAAACATTGACATAAGTAGCAAATAATTTGCACCAGAAATGACCAAATATTGTGAGAACTCATAGCTATTCATAGGAAACAAATCATAGCAATAATAACCGATTGCCGGTCCAGTGGACAGGCGTTCAATGAATGCCATTATTTTCAGTCTATCGCTGTTTGATAGGACGGGTCTACGTGTCGACACGTATCTCAATAACAACGGGTATGGCTTGTGAGCAGCCGTATAGATCCAGGTGCTCATGACATTTGTATAAACCATAATGGATACACCCAAACAAAGTAGAATAAACGCGACTATTCTAAATGAAACAATAGTACCAGAGTGATGTAACACATACAATATTAATTCCATTGCAATAGTCCCCATATAATAGATAATGAAAGTAGTGCATCGAAAAAAATGATTGAATCGTTTGGTCTGTATTTCCCAATAATGGTGTTCAACGATAGCCGCCATTAATAGCCGTTTGTTATCGTATTTAACACTCAATGCTATCTTACTGTAAATCTCCAAAAATTTGAGTTTTAAATAAAAACATGTCATAAACCACCCGGCAAATCCCAATGCCACTATAGCTACACCTGTTTTAGATGCCAGGTACACAATAATTGTGAACACAGTTATCATGATCATTTTCAAAAATGAAATGTCATTCATGAATACCATACAATCATTCACAAATCCCATACCCACTAAACTCAACAATAAACCATAATATATGATTGGAAAGCAATATCTACTGAACACACTCTCGTAATACACATATTTATAATAAGCAAGGCCAGTTAATGGATGCTTAGTTGAATGATATTTTAATTGCTCAAGAAATTCAATGAAATAGAGAACCTTGTTCATTTCATGGCGGGTAATTACAGTGCCCACCAAAAATACAGTTATTGCTGTCCACACTATTGATGTATTAATTAATTTCTTATTCTTAATGTGACTCCAATCGAGCAATAAGTCCAGAATTTTATGATCAGTAGTAATCATTGTTATTATGAATCTCAACGCAGCTAATATCATCCATACCCTGGTCATTAACACCACAAATAGTCGACATTTATTGGGCGTATTTACGGCCGACACGTATTCATCAAAATCTCTGCAAACCGTTGTATACGTGAGTCTCGCGACCCTCTCGTATCGCTTCACTGTTGCATACATCTTGTTTTCATAGGTTTCGTGTTTACTCGGTCTCCCTGTCCTACCAGTCCTCCATTTCTCGACCACAAAACTAATCAATGTATGCCTTAAGAAAAGTGTACAATGCAAATTTTAAAAATTATGAACTATAAGGTCGTTTCATAATATCTGTCAGACAGATTTTATTCAGCAACCTATAATGATATCAAAGTTTTTCAAACCTCAACTATGGATTTTTCTTATATGTATTCCACAGAAGACACCACTAGATTCGAGCATCGGTAGGCCGGCACAGGTAGGTTTTCTGTACAGCAATAACTACATGTCATAGAGAAACAATCAGCACGGCGTTGGAAAGAGCATAAATAATGATCGAACCCATCTTTCAGGATTTTCCTGGTAATTGTATCATTAAGGGACAGGGAGGCGCGGTATATCAAAATTTTGATAAATTTGTTTTAAACCCAAAATTTGATCAAACCACCTAAAACTACTCAAAATATGAATAACAATTAAATTTGGAATTTTTGGAATATCTCAATTAATACCTGAGCTAGTGCATTTTGAAATTTATAACAATTTTGCTGGGTTTGTAAAATTAATGAATTTTGAAGTGCTCTACATAAGTTATTTTTTACGAAATCATAATGGTTTAAAATGGAAATATTATCTTCTTTTTGAGTACAATTTTATGATTAAGTCAAATTTATAATTCCTTCTATTTTTCTATATATTATTCAATATTATAACCTACCGCGCCTCCCTGTCCATTAATGTTACAATTACCAGAGAAATCCTGATAGATGAGTTTGATCATTTTTTATGCTCTTTCCAACGCCGTGCAACTCTATGACATGTAGTTATTGCTGTACAGAAAACCTACCTGTGCCGGCCTACCGGTACTCAAATCTAGTGGTGTATTCTTGTGAATACATATAAGCAAAATCCATAGTTGATGTTTAAAAATCTTTTCCATAGCTTTATTGGTTTGCGAGTAAAATATATTTTAGATATTAATTTTACCTGACAGATATTATGAAAAGACCTTATATTAAGTTGGTAAAATATGGAATAACTAGCTAGACATTAGTGTATGTATTGATTAGTATTGTGGTATCATTAGTACAGTAAATGATATATTGCAATAGCATAATTATCTTATGTTTTATTTAATAATACATTTGACATAATAAATAGTGAGAAATATTGATAATTAGTAATAATTTATAACATACAGTTTAATGTCATTTTGTCCTCTTGATCTCCCCGTCCTCCCTGCCCTGCTTTCACAGCCGACAAAACGTATTAATTCATGCATTTTTATATGCGATTAAAATTATTTTTAAACAAATTATCATGTACTCACTTGTTCATTTCAAAACGATATTAAGTTACTGGTTAGTACTTTTAGTTATAATTCCTTTTATAACTTATAAATCAACCATGGACATATAAAACAATTTAAGTTTGCCATGAATTGTGACAAATCAACAGTATTTAGGTTTTATGAACAACGAGTCTATTATATGTTGAAGATATGCTACATAATGACTGCAGTGTATTGATCAAGGTTAGTACACATAACACTGATTGCAGTATATTGATTTTTATTTGCAATCAATCAATACTTTGTAGCATTTATTTGTAATTGACTTTTGAAATATGAATGTGAAATACATTATTAATGGTTTTATAACGTGTTTTGATATAATTAATGACATATAAATTGTCCTTTATACAGTATATAATAATTAATCATTATCTATTTTTATAGTTTTTACATAATATTAAATATGTGATCTTTATTGCACAACTCATGACCTAGATATTTAAATTAATAGTAAACAATATTTTAAACTTGTGTACAATAAACTTTAAAAATATGCTAAATTATGAAATAATATTGAGTTGAAAAATTTATAATTAACTTTTTCTGTATGTAACGATCATTTTCTATGTAATAATATCTCAAAATTACACTTTTGTCTCGATTTGTAATAAAAGTTTAATTTATAATTTTTCCATATTCATTTGAGAAAGGTAATCACATTGGCGGAATGGTAGGATAAAACCATAGTTGCACAAAATGTTTGTTTTTGGCATATTTTTAATATATTTAAATGTAGCAAAACAGGTTAACAGTATTTTGTAATATTATTATGTTAATAATGATAGTATGATAGTAATATAATAGGGGAACTGGCAAATTGACCTAAAAACCAATTGACCTAAACTTAAATAACTTAATGGCCAATAGACTTTTGACCATTGTAAGGATAGGTAAGGTTAGGTTAGGTCAAGGGGAACATTTTACACTGGTTATCAGGTATATTTACCTACTGGTCATTAAGTTATTTACGTTTAGGTCAATTGGTTTTTAGGTCAATCGAACCGCACCCATATAATAGTAATACAAAAACATCAATTAGAAAATTCCACATTTTTATATTTATAGGCCGTAATAAAAGTAGTTAACTATTTAGAGATATTAGGGCTATGCAAAAGTTTTGATAGGTGAAATATAGTCAGTAAAAGTTTATTTATTTGTGATATTTTATAAGTTCATTTATAGAAATATTAATAAAACCACCCTTTCCTCCCGGTGCCCTAAATCAACAGAATATTTTCGATCGATACAGTATTTAATCCTGCACATTTTCCACCAAACAAATTTTTTCTATCACTAATAGTTTTAATTCTATAATTGTTTAAAAATCAATATTTTATAACCACCAGCCCTCCCTGTCCTGTTGGTATTGATATATGGATAAAATAATTTTTGATTTATTTCCTAATTTTTAATTCTCTTTCGAATGGTGTATCGTTTGCAGAGATGAGCTTGATAGTTTTTGAGTTATAGTACATTTTACAAAAACTACCTGGGCTGAGATACCGGTGCTCGCATAAAATAATCAATTAGGCAGCTTATTGAGGCTTTAAAACCATGTTTCTTATATTAAAATTTTTTATTTAAATTACCTGGTTCACAAATAAATAAACTTTTACTGACTATATTTCACCTATCAAAACTTTTGCATACCCCTGATATATTTACTCATTCTAATTTTTATATAAATTTTTATATACTAATCAATACGGTATTGACAATACCTAATACGAGATATAAGCAATTATGATTAATTTATATTTATGGTCATTAAGACAATATATTATATTTACAATTAATTATATCAAAATAAGTCATTAAAAAAATTAAATATTTATTACATGTTTTGGTATAATTAATGAAAAGCATCACCAACTTGGATCATATTTTATTTAAACCAATATGTATTTTGAATATAAACAGTATATAACTAAAAGTGCTTATATAAAAACTTAGTTTTGTTGCAAATCTTATTATAAAATTTCTATTTTGATTTATAAAATCAAATAAGCCGAGAATTGTTTTCTATTAAATACTAAGTTATCTATCCAAAATAATATAGTTGCTGGTGTAGCTGTAGATTTATGTTGAAACTTAATTCAGTATTTCTATTAAAAGCACATTTATTGTAAACTAAATTGATTCTCAAAATGGCCAAAAAGTAGCCTATATTTTTGCGCCTACAGTATGAATTATATCGCCTTAATGTATGCAACACTGTGAAGCAGTAAATAATTTTTAAATATATAAATACTGTAAATATGAATGCTTTACAGTGAAGTTGTTTGTAGTAAATACTGTTATATTGATTATAGGCTACTTTTTGGCCATTTTGAAAATCAATTTAGTTTACTAGAAAATACATCTTACTGAACCATGCTAGTGCAAACTATAATATATTATATTATAATTGTGCAATCGTGGGTGGTACTAGTGTAAACCATAATGGTCAATTATGATTAATTATTATACAGTATATGGTAAAACTTTTACAGTAAAATGGTAAATAAGAGAATTTATTTTTGATTAATTATATCAAAGCACGTTAGAAAAACATTAAATATTATTGCAAATATTTATTTTATAAACCACTGTATTAAGAAATTGTTATTTATAATTTTGCAATAATTATTTTTATATTGCTTACGACTTTTAATAAAAACAATTAATAGGATATTTCATAATCTATTATTTATTGGTTTTATTGAATAAAATATTTTTCATATAATATATTGTAGTTTATTGCATGATATCACATTTTGAAACTATATTATAATTAATATTTATTACAAACCTATATATCCTTCAAGCAGATATTTATGCTTATATAATTATATTTAGTAAATCATATTTATTGCAAAAATTCATATTTAATAAACATTTTATTAATACATTTAATAATCATACAGATTTCTTATTTAATACAACAGTTTTAATATTGATCTATGTTCATTAGTATTTATAAAATAAACAAGATTAGTTTCAAAATGCACTAATTAATTAAACATAGTGTATTCTAAATTTAGATATTGAAAAATTATGCAATAAATTGTTAGTATATACTATGCATTAATTTATAATTATAGTATAAATCAATCCTGGTGAACATTATATTTTAAGGGTAACATCAACGAAAATTTAACAAATACAATAATGATTTTCCCCACCCCGGTAATTCATAAAATATTATTAGGATGATTAAAACAATGACATAATTAGCAAATAGTTAAGACCAGCGATGTATAAGTATTGCGAGAACTCATAGCTATTCATAGGAAACAAATCATAGCAATAGTAACCGATTGCCGGTCCGCACAACCTCTCTATGAATGCCTGCACTCGCAGTCTATCCCTCACTGATAGCCCTGACCTACGGGACGACATATATTAGCTATTCATAGGAAACAAATCATAGCAATAGTAACCGATTGCCGGTCCGCACAACCTCTCTATGAATGCCTGCACTCGCAGTCTATCCCTCACTGATAGCACTCGTCTACGGGTCGATGCGTATGACGATAACAATTTGTAGGGTTTCTGCGCGGCCCTAATGATCCAGGTGCTCATTATATTTGTGCAAAACATTAAAGTTGCACCAAAACAAAGGAGTATACTTGCTGTAATTTTTGTTAACCTATCTGTATCAGAATGGTGTAAGGCGTATAATAGTAATTGCATTGGGATTGTACCAAAATAATAGATAATAAAAGTAATATAACTGAAAAAATGATTGAATCGTTTGGTCTGTATTTCCCAATAATGGTGTTCAACGATAGCCGCCATTAATAGCCGTTTGTTATCGTATTTAACACTCAATGCTATCTTACGGCAGATTTCAAGTAATTTGTGTTTCAAGTAATAAGTGGTTGTAAACCATATCATACTTCCAATGATTACAATCCCAACCCCGCATAAAATAGCCAGTGAATGATTAACCCAATATATACAAAACATTATTAGTTTAACCGTGGTTATATCAAATATCAGCGCGTTTATATCATATGTGATTGCGAATATAAATGGAGTTAATGCTAGTATTACGGCAATAATGGGTGTAAGATATTTACTCAATATATCCTCAATCTTGACCCCACGTTTATAATCTTGATCATTTAATGCATATTTAACCGATTTATACTTTAATTGCCAAAAGAATTCAAATATATATAGCTCATTATTTAGCTCCTGGTAAAATACGATAATTGAGCACATAAATAAGAATGCAAATGTTACGGCAGTCGCAGAGATAACCAAAATTTTAGTATTAATTCTCCAATCGAGTAATATATTGAGAATCGTTGGCTCATTGATTATTATTTTTAGCACAAACCTTAAGGTTGATACAAAGAGTGCCACCCTGGTCATCATCAACACATACAGGCGCTTAGGCGTCCGTACGCGCGATACATATTCATCCATATCTCTTGAAACGATAAAATACGTGAGTCTCGCGAACCTCTCGTATCGCTTCGCCATTGTATACATTTTGTGATCAATTTGTTTGCGTTTACGTGTCTTATGATTTCGCGACACATTGCCCTTGCTACATTTAGCATCACCAACTTGAATCATATTTTATTTAAACCAATATGTGTTTTGAATAGAAATGGTACTGTATATAACTAACGGTGATTATGTAAAGAATTAGGTTTGATTGAAATCTTATTATAAAAATTATATTTTGATTTACAAAATCAAATAAATCAAAAGTTGTTTTCTATTTAATATTATGTTATCAATCAAGGATAATATAGTTGGTGGTGTAAGTGTACATTTATGTTGAAACTCTATTCAGTATTTCTATTAATAATACATTTATTATACTAGTAAATACATTTTACTGAACTATGATAGTATTATATAATATTATATATTATAATTGTGCACTTGTGGGAATTTTATTTTGATTTCTGTTTCAAAACTATATATCTGATAGACCAAAATGAGAAGGACCTCTGAAAAGTTGCTTTTATTTCTTCTTGAAACATTGCTTTTATGTAAAGTTTGAAATTTACTTATATTAAACCTTATAAATTTCAAACTTTACATAAAAGCAATGTTTCAAGNTTTATTTCTTCTTGAAACATTGCTTTTATGTAAAGTTTGAAATTTACTTATATTAAACCTTATAAATTTCAAACTTTACATAAAAGCAATGTTTCAAGAAGAAATAAAAGCAACTTTTCAGAGACTCATCTCATTTTGGTCTACAAGATATTATTTCACTAATTGCATGACAAAAACTAATTTATATCATGAAATAATAGATCTTATTGAACTATATTTTAAGAAATTATTTTTATTCTAGTATTATTTCCAATCACTTTCCGAAAATAGCAAAAATTGACATAATGATTTATTATTGATAAATTACATTATTCGATAATATTAGTATTGTAATGTAAGTAATGTAAGTATTGTATGAATGTGTGTATTGTAGATAAATGTTATTATTAAAAACATACTTAAAATATATAACAATTAACTTGTCTACATACATTCAGGTGCATAAACTTTCTAACTGTAACATACTACAACCCCGGTACTTTTGTGTATTTATACTATTATGCCATCATAATGACATTACGGTAAGTAACCGGTACTAAAATCACGTTTATCTCAAAAAATAAATGCTTTTCCGATCATACGTATCTGGTTCATATCGTATTTGACAGTACAGTAAAAACAATCAACTAACCATAAAGACATAATAAATGTTAAAATTAATCGATTAATTAATTAATTACATTTTAAATTATTTTATTAAAAAAGATCATATATATTGAATAACTATGAATTGTTAGGCCTATCATTGAATGTTTGATTTATAAATTATAATACATTGCAATGCATTCACTGTAAACAGGTCACTACGTGCATTTAAAACAAGCTGTTCAGACTACATTAAGATTGTGAACTAGGTAGAAAGCTCATGTACATTTAGAATTATTGACATTTTATTTTGATGTTCTGCATTACT
This sequence comes from Oppiella nova, assembly GCA_905397405.1. Lineage (NCBI taxonomy): Eukaryota > Metazoa > Arthropoda > Arachnida > Sarcoptiformes > Oppiidae > Oppiella > Oppiella nova. Next base: position 1,035 of record CAJPVJ010003643.1, on the reverse strand, counting down.
ATTATATTACTACAGTATCATATTATTTTGTAAGCATACAAAGTTTATATGTTTATGTTATTACAATACTCATCATTAACTCTACCACAACAACACAGTATTAACTTAAGACAAAAATATTCTTAAAAATTATAATATTGTCTAAGTTTTAAATTAGATAGTTCAAGGTTTTTAAATTGAAATTGTATATTTTTCTTTAGCATATATTAAATAGTGTTATGGCCGAGAAATGGAGGGCCGGTAGGCCAGGGAGACCGAGAAAACACGAGATTTATGACAACAATATGTATGCAATAGTGAAGCGATTCGAGAGGTTAACGTTAAACACGTTCGTAACGGTTACCAGAGATGTGGACGAATACGTTGAGTACGTGTCGGGCGTACGTACGCCTAATAGATGGCGACTATTTATGGTGATAGTGACCAGGGTATCGATTATATTAACTGCTTTAAGATTCATAATAATAATGATTATTAGGGATGTCAAAATTCTGGATTTAATGCTCAATTGGAGTCACATTAAGAATAAGAAATTAATTTATTCATCATTTGCCTGGATATTTATAAATATATTTTTAGTGAATATTGTATATACACGACAAGAATTGGGCAAGGTAATTTACATGACTGAATTTCTTGCTCAATTAAAAAATCATTCAGTAAAGCATCCATTAACTGGCCTTGCTTACTATAAATTTGTCGATTATGAGAGAGTGATCAGTAAATATGGCACTCCTATTGTATATTATGGTCTTGTATTGAGTTTAGTGGGTATTGTATTTGCGAACGATTGTATGGTATTCATGAATGACATTACGTTTATGAAAATGATCATGATAACTGTGTTCACAATTAATTTCTACGTGACAGCAAAAACAAGCGTAGCGATAGTTGTAATAGGATTCGTCATATGGTTTACGACATGTTATTATTTAAAACTCAAACACGATGTCAAAGTGAAACTATCATGTTTCCAAAATAAATTTTTATTGATATCATATTGATTTACAATGATTCTAATGACACATGATCAAA